>JADLZK010004415.1:0-78455 GCA_015847255.1 Hyparrhenia diplandra | reverse complement strand
CCTTGTCAATGTGATGCCTTGCTTTTCTCCACCAATCAGCAGTGCTTGATTCAAATTCGTGGTACTTCTAATCCATGATTTCAGGTCATCCGATTAGTCATGATTAGTCGCCCTGGTCGGTCCCAGGTTTGCTCGATTAGGAGGTCTGACCCGTCCAGCTCGACCAGAAACCTGATCGTCCGATTAATCATCGCCTAATCGCGATTAATCGTCCGACCAGGACATATGGATGACCAGTTTTCTGTTTTGGGCCTGTTTGACTTGACTGGTATGTAGGCTGCTGGCCTTGCAGCTTTGCCTGTTAGGGTTATAGAATAGATAGCAGGGAGAAGAAAAGAGAATAAAACGACTTGTAAGTCACCAGCTAAACACTAATGCAGTCTTGACTCTTGATGCTTCCTTTATTGTGTACAATATAGTACACATGGATGACCAGGTGGACGACCAGGGTCGACAATGGACCTGGTCTGGTCGGTCCCATGTCGACCAGGTTCGACCAGCCGACCTGAAATCATGGCTTCTAATTATGTAATTGAGCAAACCATGTGAAGAGTTGTTCCAAACGCATTAAGTTTCACATGGATCTATCTTTTTGTAATATGTGCATCTCAATAGTTTCTTTATCGTGGTCTATCGATATTATTGCAGAAGTAATGGATTCCAAACTTTGTCTTTGATTTTCTGTGCAACTAATGGATTTCTTATTTACAGACCCTTTGGCCAAACGGTATATTCTTCACCAAGTTGGATGGATATAAAGGGAATGCAGGCACAAGTCAATTTGATAAGCTGTCATTAGGGGAGTCCCAACCAGGCTGTTGGCAACAAAAAGAGCACAAGCTCTTTTGAACTTCAGCTTGAGGCATCCAGAAATGCCAGCGAGGTCAAAAAAAACTTCTTTTAGGTTAGTCTATTGACTGTTCCGGGCTCATGGCATTTTTTTTTTTGTCTTTCTGTTTATGTTTTTCTCCTGAAAATGTTAGGATGATGTATGTTTGCGATTCTACATTACTATATGTGATGTATGAGCATGCTAATTCTGTCTGTGTGCAGCAGTAATAGCTCTGAATATCTGATCTGTGGGTGATGTCTTCATTGCCTAAAACGGGTTACTTTGAAGTACAAATGGAAAACATCATTGCTGTATTTTCCTCCAGACTTCCTAAGAAAGGCACCACTTAGGAAACAATCTAACAACTTGAGCTGTTACCTCAAGTTTATATCTGTCTATCACATGCCTTCAGTACCATGCCGTTTAACTTACATAATTTGGTACTCGAAGGTGAAAAATAATATGATTTGCAAATTGCAATGCCCTTTCAGATGGAACTCCATCTACCTTGGTCAGCATAATTGGATACAAGCAGTACCGACGCAGTGCAAGGGACATGTACTACTTCCTCCAAGTAAGTAAAACTCAAAATCCCTGTAATCTAACCTCTAAGATGAGATATCATTCTGATCTCCACAACATTAATGATGTGCTGTAGTCCAACGTTTTCATCAAGCAGCTCGCATATGCTATGCTAGAGCAGGTCATCGTGACAGTCTTCCCAGAGCTTCGCCAGCTAATAGACGACATACATGAGAAGGGACGCAAAGAGCAAGCCTCATTCACACACCAACTCTGACCCAAGAAACTTTCAGGATAAACATGCAACTTCAGAGAGAGTCGAACACTTTGAAGGCACTTGCATTGGCCCACAGTGAGTTACTTAAACGCAGAGGCATTGCAATTGTATTTCGGTGCTACTTTGGATTGAGGAAGCGCTTGGTGCTTAAACCCCCAACAACGATCTGTACAGATGTATGTCAGAAGTATGTTTTTTTTTTTTTTTTTTTGACAAGTTCAGAAGTGTAAATTAGCTCCCTGATGTAGTAAAACCAGAACAACTTACAGTGAGATCTTGTAGGTGTTGAATGTATGGTATCATTCTTTATCCCCCCCAGATTTAAGCTGTTTGCTTCCTGTCTTAGGCAGAGGCTTGTAAAGTTTTGAAGATTCAAGTGTATAGCTGTACTGTACTATGTGTTGCCGAGTAAATCAAAATGTTGTACGAGATGCCATCACGGTGTTCTTTTGTCCGTTCTTCATACTTAGGAGGCAAAAGGTATGTAACTTCTTTTACCAAATTAAGTGATTCTTTATTGTTTTGGATACAATATAAATAATACAATATCCAAAGAGCGCAAATTTACTTTGGATTTTATTAAATATTACTCAGACATTATGCCATTATCCAGGTATGTCTATTAGTGTCTGACAAATATTGTGAAGAGGAGCGAGTCCGTGTCTGATGATTCTCATGGGCATTTATGCTTCCGATGAAACATACTAGACTGGAGACATCACTTGATGGATCATCATCCTCCTGATTCTCGAAATGGCTTGGGGGTCGCATTTCCTACTGAAAAATGCCTGTCGTTGTTGTCTCATGTCTCGTGTCTGACATAAGCTATACTTGAGATATTACCAGACACGGACGTGAACCATCGTGATCATGGTCACAGTCGATCCCGTTCCTTGGTCCTCCCGGCATTGGCTAACTCTACTGTGGCTTGACTCCGATCCATATAGACTTGGACTTGGTGACACCTCTGATCACTTGGATGAAACCCTCAAATGCATGCATGTGGACAAGGCTTGGCTGGCTGGCCCGTGCAGAAGACTAGAGACCTTTGCTCTTGCGCCTGGGATTTGTGTGCACTCAATCCTCTCCAAGGCGTGCTGCATCTGTTTTGGTTGGCGGTTGGCCTGCTTGTAGGTAGTCCAACTTTCCATGGCGTCTACTGAGGGAGGTCCCCTAGCTACACCACACAAATGTCCTTCTCATTGTGGAATCGCCGCCAAGGTGACACCAACAGTGCATAATGTCGTTTGAATGAAAAAAAAATGTGGAGCATGGGATGGGCCGGTGAGGATGATGATATCTGTGATGAAACCGACATTGACGGTCACTGACATGCTGGCCCGAAGTTTCGCAAAGGTTTAGAGTCGCCGTCGATTAAGACTATCCGCACTACTGATGTACTTTAACTTCATACTCTAAAAGCGAATATTCTATCCTAATCATCAAGATTCTCTGATTTATTTACTGATTTTCGACGCACTCGCCCATACTTTACAAAGATACTATATCCCTACCATTATTAATGGGTCCCACTTATAATGTTATCTAAATATATCCATGTTAGACATCTGTTTTGAAGATTTATCACTACGAAATTCAATGGTGTCGAAATTTAATTTAGTTTTTTCAGTTTGCGAAAAGAATAACATTTTTTCTTTTGTTTAAATGGTGGGACCCAGCTGCCGGTGCAGACCCTTTCTCTCTCTCCTGCATGTCGCTGCCCATGTGATGGGCCCTACGCTGTGTTGTTGCGTTTCTTCCGTACGACGCTTATTATATTACATATTCCGCAGTTCGCTTCCTCGAACGCTCCCGGCCCAATGCACTCCATCAGTCGCACCACACGGTGCGAGAGATTTTTTACGTTAAACCGTACCGAGTACCAGGTCGCGTGCATTGCGGTGCACCTCAACCTAAATCCTATGATCAAGCACGCGTAATAGTGATGTATATGATCGAGAATGAAAACGAGAAAGAGACTCGAAAAGTTCACTTTGGATTGGATTAGATGAGGATGGATTGGAATGGAGAGATGTAGATATGCATCATGCATTCATTTTTTTTTTTTCAAAAGCGTTCACCATTAACACGCACCGCATTAGGAGAAGTGGGAAGTTACATATGATTAAGAATAATCCACAAATTACTCACGAAACAAACAAACTGAAGTGGCACAAACAAGAAACGAGGAGGGTACTACTATGTGTGGTGTGTTTATATATATCCTCTATGTCAGCGCGGCTGCGCGGTACTACTATGTGGTACCAGTTGAGATCTATTAACACCTTTTTCTTCTGTGAAATTGTTATGATCATCACTGAAAGAAATAGAAAATACTGAATCGTAGAGCAAGCGCAGATGTCACCACAGATTGAGGGTCACGTTGCTTGTCACTAAAAGAATAGCCCCAATAAATTCTAAAATAATTTCGAAAAAATATGAGCAAGTCTCGAATGAACAGGTTCCATGATGACAAGGAACCTAAACAGAAGCTATGCTCAATTGACATCTGCACTGTTAAGAACCCTAATAAATAGATGATATGGTGGTTGCCCTATCGCTCTCTGGCCGGCTGTTTCAAAGGATGAACATTACTTTCATATTATATTACATATTGTCATTGTACCTACAGTTCGTTGTTTGGAAGGAGTCAGGGACTTGTTTGGTCTAAATGCACTCCATCGATCAACCTGGCGGTGGAATATATATGCAAGTTTGAATACATATATATTTATCTGCAGACAAGTCGGATCAGCATACAACCAGTGCATTAAGGGACTTGACCCCAACCATAGAATGCAGAGTTTGTTGTTTTGCTGGAGGGGATATTAGTCCAATTTACCAATAATCGTGATTGATATATTGATGACGTACCCGCAAATATCGTTTGATCTCAGCTTTTTTATATATGAAAGAAGAATACATCTATAGGTTCAAGAGGCTAGGGTTTACATGTTTCTAAGTCTTTATATAAAAATGAACTACTTTGTCTTAAAAAAAAATCAGTAGTGTTCCAAAGTGCCATCCATAATATAAGTGAGCCTTAGTTAGACTAGCAGCTGTCCGGTCTTGCGTAGGGCCCTTTATTCATTGTTGCACAAATACATGGATATCCATGCACATGTCCTATACAATTTCAACAAGGCTGCAGTCACATGATCAAAGGGCAAAAGGTCGGATTGGGACGTCTCTCCCTGGCCATCTTGATCCAGCGCCGCTATAGCTTCCAGTCCAATCAGATAATCTTAACTTGTAGCTGGAGGTCCCTGTCCTATATATATTCCTATATATCATTAGGACATGCATGATATTAGGGTCAAATATCTCTGCGTACACGACGCACACATGCAGATATATAGTAAATTGAATTGCATTGGGTAGCACTGTCACCAATGATTCAAAACACATGCATATATATATGTCTGCTGGGGTATACGGAGTACTATACTAATTAAACCTTCATTTTTCAGATGATGTGCTACTCACTGCAGGACAACACACACCAACCCGTCAACAAACATTGGATACTCTTTAACCACACTAGAGGCTAGAGCTTTCATTCAGTTTGCATGCGCTTTATGCATGTAGTTAGGTATTCTAATTATAAATTGCTTTGACTTTTTTTAGTACATCAATTTTTCTATGAATCTACACATATTATTATATCTAGATATCTAGATACATAGCAAAGTGGATATACCAAAAAAGTCAAATTCTTCTAATTTCAAAGGGAGTAATTAATAATCGATTGGTATGTTGCATGTTAGTAATGGCTTTAGAACAAATGGTTCCCAAGAAAATTTCTAGTACTACTACTGAATAGCCTATACGTTTCCATATAACAATGCAGTTGAAATGATTGAAGAACGAATTCTGTCGGTGGCAACAGCTAGTGCAAATTTAGAATTGTTCCAAAATTCTAATTTTCCCAAAGGAAAAAAAAAAACCTTATCTGATAATTGACTGATGATTAATTAATTAATTAATAATAATCTAAACTAATCTAAGCTTGTGTTGTGCCGCAGCAAGATCGACACCGAAAAGCTAAGCCGACGAATAGCATCAACGTCCGTCCGTCCGTCCATCTCCATCCATCCATCCATCCATCAGTCGTCGTCGTCGGCGTCGCCGGCCGGCAGCAGAGACACGATGGATCGAAAGACCTGCACAAACTTATTCTCCGACGCCTTTTCAGGGGCCATCCGGCCCTGCTGCTGCTGTCTCGCATCTCCTCCGGCCATCCATCACCACCATCACCAGCAACAGCAGCAGCTTTACGGAGGCGCACGAGTGCTCTATCTACAGCAGCATCGATCGATCAGCAGGTAGAGGAAAAAGAAGACGAAGATCCCTACCTACACCCAGGTCGATCGCTCGTCACATCCAGATAGATTTCACTGATCGGCACCGATATATATCTGCCGATCGATTGGACTCCAACTCCATCCCTCGACGATTCAATTCGTCCGTTGATCGATCGATCGTCTCCAGGCTAGTATCGACACATGAGCATGCATAGGTGCGCCAATTAAGCGAGTAATGCGTGCGTGCGCTTTCAGCTACATGCACGGCACCGGCAAGTCGATCAGTCAGGCATCAGTTGAGTGCTGCAAGCAGCTGGAGTGGAGTGGGGTCTTGTGGTTAGCTGGTTACGAGTGATCATATCAGGAGTCATTGCTGTCACCCACCGGCTGCCGGGAGATCGACTTTCAGATATAATGACGCACGGACGGACAGATGATATGCATGGTCTCCTCTCTACTAGCTCCTGCGAGTAGTAGTTGTGGAGTAGGAGTTGTGGAGATTTTTTTAAATATATTAGTATATAATCCCTCCATCCCAAATTTAAAATCATTCTAAAAATATTAGAGACTCGGTGAAAACATCTCAAGTTTGACCAAATGTTATTTAGGATATCAACTAAGTATAGTTGGATATTCATTAGCAATTATATTATATTTTCATAGTTTTTTTTTTTAGAAAGGCGGCAAAAAAGCTTTTTGCCGTTAATATATTAGACGAGAGAAACAAAAAAGAACAGGAAAAAAAAAGGAAATTACAACCACTCCCTAGGACCCTGTGACAACTACAAACACTCATGATCCGCTACTAATCCAGGGCCCCTAGGTTGAGAGTCTACTACAAGAGAGAACAAGCATCTGCAAACCAGCAACCCCCTAATACTCTGCACGACACTACTTAACTGCTTGTTGAGTGATTGGCCTGTTCGAACCGTTGGATGTCATCTTTACAGAGAGTCGCTACTTGATTAGCTTGCAAGGATTTATGTTGAAAAGTTCTTCGGTTTCGTTCTTTCCATATGTTCCACCAAAAATAGATAATTATGCCATCAAGCCTTTCTTTTTTGAGTTTTGTCGACTTTCTTACGACATCGTCGCCACCATGCATGGAGTGATCCCGCGCTACTCACTGTGTCAAGCACTGATAGGTTCAACCATCGCTTTAATGTTTCCCAAACTTGTTTTGTGAATGTGCAGTCCTTGCATAGATGGTTTCCCAAATGTTTATAATTTTTTCAATAGTTTTAGTCAAATTTGGATTGTTTTGACTCTTTAAGATTCTTAGAATGACTTGCAATTTGGAGTGGAGGAAGCAGTTCTGGATCGCCGTTGTGGCTGTTGGTCATTGAATTGTTCGTCATCTGCAGAATTGTTGTGATCGATGATAGATGCATGAAAGCACTGCACAAATAAATGCATACATACATACACATGCTTCTTCCATGAGTAGTCTCGCTCCATATATGAGAAACAGTGTTATATGTTATATCTTGTTAATAAGTTTGTCAAGGAAGAGAATGGAAAGTATGTGTTACAAACAGTAGTCGTCTAGTCAGTCTTCTGACTATGATGTAACGAACGAAAGCATAAGGTAGTTCATTAGTTTCAGGAAAATATATATTCGAGCAACGGATCGATGATGCAATGGATGATGATGATCGCGATCGATATGATTGTTGGCAGTTGGAACGGGGATTTCGAGCTTCCGAAACGGGAAGCTCGGCGATAGAAAACTGCCCGGAAAGCGCCCCAAGGCTTTCTTCTTCGGTGCAGGTGAAGCCGTACGTGTAGATGCAGCAGGTGCAGCAGTAGGCCAACTAACCGGATGGAAAGATACGGAGTGCGACGTGTAAGAAAGAGATCGATCTATATGCAGTAAAAGATCAAAAGCATGTACTACGTACGTACGTCACTAGACCTAAAAGCTTTTTGTGGCGGGCAAAAAGAACTTGCGTGGCGTTGCGCTGCTTTTCCTCTTGTCGCCGTCAGTTTTAATCATAAGATCCGGCATAGTGGCGTGCAAAAGCCGGCGATTCTTGTATGTGTGCTTTCTTGCACCGCGCCAATTGTTTTGACTAAAAACACGTTTCCCTGTAAAACTAATTCCTTAAAGAAAATACGTAGACATGGCACGACCTCAAAAAAACTTACAATTTGGAATGGAAGAAGCATATGACAATGCAACATTTCTGGATTGCCGTTGTGGCTGTTGTTCATTGAATTGTTCGTCATCTGCAGAATTGTTGTGATCGATTGATGATAGATGCATGAAAGCACTGCACAAATAAATGCATAGTACATACATATGCTTATGCCATGAGTAGTCTCGCTCCATATATGAGAAACAGTGTTATATGTTATCTTGTTAATAAGTTTTGTCAAGGAAGAGAATGGAAAGTATTCCCTCCGTCCCAAAAATAAACGACGTTTTCGCCGAAAACATATGCTCGATATAATTATATACTAAAATAGGATTAATATTTATATTACATAATTATTATCATTGGAAAGATCTTTTGATCGGTTTTTTAATAAATTTATTTGAAGATTTAAATCTTCTACGTATTTTCTACAAATCGAGTCAAACTTGTGGCCGGTTTTTTCCCCAAAACGTCGTTTATTTTGGGACGGAGGTGAGGGGATGTGTGTTAGCAAGTGAGTCGTCTGGACAGTCTTCTGACTATGATGTAACGAACAACGAAAGCATAAGGTAGTTAATTTCAGCAAAATATATATTTAGCAACGGATCGATGAATGCAATTCATGATGATGATCGCGATATGATTGTTGGCAGTTGCAACGGGGGATTCAAGCTTCCGAAACGGGAAGCTCGGCGATAGAAAACTGCCCGGAAAGCGCCCCAAATATTTCTTCTTCGGTGCAGGTGAAGCCGTACGAGCAGATAATCAGCCCGTGCAGCAGCAGGCCAACTAACCGGATGGAAAGATACGGAGTGCGACGTGTAAGAAAGAGATCGATCTATATGCAGTAAAAGATTTCAAAAGCATGTACTACGTACGTACGTACACGACCAGGTAGCTAGCTAGCGTTTCAACTTTGGTCGTTGTTTTATTTTAATTAAAAGACTGCTCTACTAGCAGCTCTCAAATCATTGCCATTTGTGCGTGCACGCTAACCCTCCGTCCCTTTAAAATATCGTTTGAAAACGTGCCCCCTTCACAAACACGCTTTCTGGGCGATACTGGGGACGGAGGGAGCAGACATCATCACAGCTAGCTGCAATAGATAGATATAGATGCAAATACTGTAGGAGCATACTGTTGGTGTTTGTTTCGTGGTGTATGTTGTTCATCGTGCGCGCATGCTCGTCCATGATATATACTCCCTCCATCCAAAAAATGCAATTATGAGAATGTTAAATATATTTGCTTAAGTTTAACAAAGTTTATAACGATCGCATGCATGCACCGTTCTTTTGTTGACCAAAGTGAATATATAGAACAATAACCCGTTCACAACGCAAAAAGCCATGCATTTGCCAATATGCATATGGCTGGATATAATGGGTATTACTGTAGTGCATGCATGATCTTTGTTAATTAACTTTACTTTGTCCGTTTGTCGTCGCTCATCTTTCATTTCTTTTCTTTTGCTTTGCTTTTGGGTTGGTTTTTTACTTTGTAGCAAAGTTGGCGCATGCAAGTTGTGCACTATATATATACTAAAGTACAGTAAAGTGGGTAATAGATCGATCGAAAGGCGTGCTGTCATTTCGTAGTTTGCATGCTGGTGTTTGTTGCTTGATAACTTCATTTGCTATATATGCATATGACAAGAATATACTAGTACAATAGTATATAAAACGCCAAGATTGTGACGAGGTAGCATCCAACCAATGCATCCAACGGCGCTTGCACCTTGCTTAATTTCTACCATGCATGTTTTTCACGAGGTAGCTAGACAACAATAGGACGACAGCGACCTTTATTTATGTCTTTATAGTAGTATTGGTAAATATTGGGTTGTGTTTCAGTACGTATTCTCTTTAATTATGAGTAGGTCTCTGTATCTATGTTTGCAAATTAGTCATTTTGCGGATTGAAATTGATCTAACTAGTAGCAGTTAATTTGTTTCACCACAGTTAAATTACTGGTATATATAAGGTAAAAAAGACAAAAAAAAAAAAGCATCGTCTCTGACTTTTGAATAAATCTAGTAGTAGTTGGTGCAAATGAACTCAAGGGCCTCCCCTCTCATCGACGGCGTCAATTCGTGGGAATAGGCAGAGCCGTTGGTCATGCATGCAACAAGCACCGACAAGATCTCGAGTCATCATCATCGTCGTCGGCGTCCTTGCTCTAGGGCAAACGAAGGAAGAAGAAATCGATAAGACCTGGCATGGCATGGCTACTAGAACTGCTTTCACATCGATCGATCCCTGCCCGCCGCACGCCTACACGTCACGAATCGATCGGCGCCCTGGCCGCCCGTAAAAATCCTGATCGAATTGATCAGTCGATCGAAACCCTAGTCTCTTGGATCGTCGTCATCGTCGTCGTCGACCAATCTCCATCGTCGATACTGTACGTACCAACCATATGCTCCCGAGGATCCCAACGAACGAAGCCCCCGACACAATGGCGGACCACGCCCACGCCGCGCGCCCTCCTCACCTGCCGACACGCCACACCTCACGCCCACGCCGCACACAGCCGCGTCGTCGTGCTCCGCCCATCCACCTCGGAACCTCCGGTGGTGGTGTCCGGCCGGTCGTCCACCGGCCATTCCTCCACCGCTCCACGCCGGCGACCGCCGCGCACGGGCCCACCGGAGGAGACGGACTAGGTGAGCAGCCAAGTAGCGACGAGGGACACGCTGCACGCGGACCGTTCCCCTCCTCAGGCGGGCCCCACACATATTCCTCACGAGCTGGGCCACAGGCCCAGGTTGGGCGGGGGCGTGGGAGGGAAAGTGGCCGGCGGGGCCCATAGTGGCCCACCACGGACAGCGACGTCGCGCCGAGCTGCCGAGCGCCGCTTGGCCGACCCCTTGACCTTTTCCACGCGCGTTGGCCCACAACAGCGACGGGTGGCGGGGCCCACCGCCCCCTCTCCCTCCCACCGAATCCCTCGGGATCCTCTGCGGCCCTCGCGGCGCACGGGAAGGGACCGGACCCCTGTGTTCTTCCTTCGCTCGGCCTCGGGGCGTCGACACGTGTCCCCACCGAGCAGTGTGTGAAGGGCGTAAATGGGCGTGGGGCCACGCGAGCGCGGGTGCGCGGCAAGCTCCGTCAGGGTGGTTGGCACGTGGGGCAACCCCACCACCAAAAGCGACCCGGGGCAGGCAGGTGCCGGCCGGCTGCTATGACCGGTGGGGCCGGAGAGGCGTGGGCCCCGGACGGCAGTGACCGATGGGGCAGGTGTGGCCCGTGGGGCGACGTGTCGGCGTTCCAACCCCATGCGCGTCCGTGGACGGAGGGCGTTGTGCGTGCACACCGGCGGATTGGGCCAGATTTTTTTTCTCTCTTGTTCGGTTTCCTGGTTTTTCCCGTCGGATTCGTTCGTTCACGTGTATTATTTATGTCTCTTAAATCCTGCCACTGTACCTTCTTTTTTTGCGTAATAATAACAAAATGTCTTATAATTTCAAACATGCGGAATATATACTTTGTATTTATGTGCGTATTTAATATGTGTAGTGAATTCAAATATTCTCAACAAATATACTGTTCCAATCCACTCAAAACATATATACGAGTACGGTGTATTAGAATCCGAATCCATAATTTTGTTTACATCCGATGATTTAGTCATATGGTATGCTTACTTACTCATAGGAGATAAATGTTATATCAATGAATCCATGGTATACATATCTTTCAAATTATATGGTCAAGTTTATTTTGTAGCAAATAATGAATCCATGTTATATATATCTTTCAAAATATATGAATATATTTTGTAGCAAATAATAGTATCTTCAAGCACAATCGATGTGATGGCCAAAGTATACTTATGCAAATTCGAATGTGACATATAAAAGTAAATGGATGGACTCTTGAACTACGACAATTGTCGTTCAATACAACATAAACTTATTTATATCTGTATATGTATATTAAAATCCAAAAAATATATAGGTTTATATTAGTATTGTGTTTCTATGCATGCCACGACAACCATACCAACTTACCAACAAAACTGATAGGGATGTCTACAAGTCAATAGAGAATACATTTTTTAGAGCTAGCAAGGCGATAAAAAAGTGTGCATGGAATCAAAAGGTGGAAAAGGACCAGGGAGGCTTCACTATGATGGGAGTGGAAAAGGAATATATTGTGGAATAGGGATCACAGCTATGTGGCTGAAACTCGCAACACACATAAATATCAGGCGATGAGACGTGTGAGTTGTGCCTAAGACATATTTCTTTTTTAAAAAAGAATATGCACTAAGCAAAGCGATAATGACGACGCACATAATTTATGGTTGTGATCATGTATAGAGGGCCCATAGCTTTTTGATTCCCCTCACTTCTTGATCTATTAAAGCTAGCTTGAGGCTTTGTTACCATGTTATGGTTCATAGGATGAGTGTGTGTGCGTGTTGTGGGCATCTATGTTGTAGTGTGTAATTCTTTAAACAAAATTAAGCATGCTAAGTCCATGGTGGTTTATCAGTCCGTGAATCATCAAAAACTGTATTTAATTTCATATACCACATATTCAAGTAACAAAATCATCTAGAGACTACACACATAGTTACTATGAACATATAATATACCATGAAAATATCAATATGTTGGGTGTGCATACTAATTAATTTGTAATACCAGTGGAGGAGAAAGAGAGAGAGAGAGAGAGAGAGAGAGAGAGAGAGAGATAAGAAGGTAGTACAATATACTAATAAAATACTCAAGAAGATATAATTATTGGAGTAGTAGTATTTCTATTAAAAAATGATGTGTAGCCAATAAAATTATTGATGAAAATCTTTAAAACGGGTATTTTACGAGTAGCGGTACACGTATTATTATTTTGCATGACTTACATATTCATGTACATGTAGTATTTTTGAAAACAAATATAATAGAAGATACATCATTTTCATGGATGGTAAGGCAACCTTTTCACTTCTGTTGCTTTTGCAACCTTTTGAGTAAATTTCAACATCTCTATCTACCCCATAGGCCCAACTAAACCAAAGAATATGTTCAAGAATGTTCTTCCCTACATATGTGGATGTGTGGCTCTCGCACCATCAAAGTTCAATTATACATTTCAATCTATGAAGGAATGTTGAATGGATTGGGTCTAATAAGCAATATCAAAAGTTATTCTATTCTTTGCTAGATGTATATATTTCTTGTGTTGATTTCTTGATACACTAGTTGAATATTGTTTTCTTGCCAATAGTTAAATTTGATAGATTATGACTAAGTTCGTAGGCAACGTCATGCATAAGAGGCAGTGATGATGCTGATTGTCAACGAGGACATTAACATCACTCTCTTTTTTTGTGCGTGAGCAGAAATGATATGTGTTTCTTGATTAGGACATCCATTTCTGATAATTACAGAACCTTTTCAGCTCTATTAATTTCTTATCATGTATGACCATGAAACATGTTGGCACATCATCACAAAAAAAGATGTATAAATAATAAACTAATGCTTATGTGCTAGCTCTAGCTATAGCTAACCTAGTTTGATAAAGAGCATTATATAGTCACGGATATTTTTCAAAATATCTTTCCCAGTTTCACTGTTGTAAACACAGGCATGTGTATATATCCAGAATCAAGTGAACAACTGACAAATATTATCAAGGAAAATATCCTTGCAATGCAAATGTTGTTGATGTGGTAACTGAAAAAAATGAACATATACCATCTTCTTGGAATATCAATCAATCAATTCCTAGTGACATGCAGCTAGGCTTCGATTAGATCCTGAACTTCCAATCGCTTTACGTCCAAAGCCATCCATCATCATCTGATCGACATGAGAGCAAAGAACACAAACTAACTAATATATATCTTATTCACCAGTGCAAAGACAAGACTACCATACATGCATGATACTACCTTCACTTAGCAGGAAGATTAAGATTTGAAGTAGACCAGTGAATAAATAAATACCCTAGCAAACAAAAAGGACATGCCCCAATACCCTGAAGATTGGGCTTTGGAGAGTGAGAGGGCAAAAAGGGGAAAAGCAAAAGGGACAGAGAGGCAAAGCCATCTCTCTCACACCCATATACAAGTATATGTATAGACTATACTATAGTAGTACAAGTACTGTATTAAAATCCTGAACAAGACAGCTTCCAAAAGGCAAAGGAAAAAAAAAGTGTGAGATGGCACGGCCTAGATGTGGACGTTTCCTAGTTCTTCTGACACACCACACCAGCATCTGTGTCAGTGAGAGGGCATGCAGGCAGAGGTCAGTGTACATTGGCCGGCCGTCTCTGTGATCCATCTCTCACCATATCTATCTCAATTCATGTGCCCTGTGGCCTACGTACACGCCTTGTGCCAATAGTACACCACAGACAGTATATCCCTATCATCTGATCATCTTCTCTCTCTCTCTCCCTCTCTGGAAGATCTCAGAGTAGTACTATGGCGGCTCTCCCCTGCAACTCCCTGCAACTAATGATGAGGAGATCGAAAAAGTATGTCAAATCACATGGACTTTCAATCTTGAAAACATTGTGGAGTACCTTTCGTATATGGAGAACACTCAATTCAATTGGTCCAATAATTTCGTTGGAATAATTTCTTGTATGGATGTCATGCATTACTTTTTTATTCTACAAAATATCTCCTATGAATGAATATATATATAATGGCATGGTTAACACAAGAGGAAAACATCTATAACGGCATGGGTGTATGTGTGTGGCTAGCTTTCTGCAAGCAAAATCATTGTGCTTGTGGAAAACAAAGCATTCTCTTTTTTCTTTTTGTACAGTCTTTGTGAAATAAAAAAAAAATGAGGGTGAAGTCACTACTGTAACCAACAATCTTCCAGTGAAAGTAGATCTACTTGCAATATATCCAATATATATAGCTAGTAGGTGTGTCAATTGAGCCTGTAATAACAGGACACATAAAGGTCCACATGCACAGCTGATATTTGAGGGCACAATCACTCCTACTAGTACACACCAGTCTTTTCTGATTGTGTTGTGTGCTCAAATTGGTCACTCAAGGCCAAAACTGTACAGATGGGTCTGCACACCTAAAATGCTTTTGCATTTGCTTGCTTCATGATGAGAGAGAAAGTGAGTGAGAGAGAGAGAGAGAAAAAAATCTTGTAGCTATTAGTTAGAAATCTAGAGAGAAAATAAAAAGGGGAAAGTGGGGGGAAAGTTGTGGGGGCTGTGTAAGGATAATATTGGAAGTGGGAGGTGGGTATCCCTCCTCCACTGTCCTTTTTTCATATCTCTCTCTCTTGTTTCTCTCTCTAAAAGACTTTGCTAATTGGCCTGCTAGCTGGTCTCCCTCCCTGCCCCAGCAGCCTCTCTTTCCCTTTCAGCTGGAGAAGATAGATGAGAGATGAGGATGCTGCAAGGAGAGGGATATATAGGCCGGTGTCTTCTGTAGAGAGAGATTGAGAGCAAAAGGGAAATAAAAGGAACTCTTGCAGGCACTCAACACTGACATGAGTGATCTCATGCTCTTGATACCTTGGTACTCTTACATCACCCTTCTTCGTCCTCCTCATCCCCTCCTCCTCCCCCGCCCTCTCTCTCAAGCTCCTCCTCCCTCTAATTTCTAGTTCTAGCTAGGATCTTCTTCAACAACCCTCTCTCTCTAATTCTCTTTCCCCTATAGATAGAATAGAAGAGAGAGAGAGAGAGAGGTGAAGGCAGAGAGCTGAATTTCTTTTGTGCAAGAGACAGGCCGGACAGCACGTGCTGGCCGGAGCTCATGAGCTGCTTGTAGCTGCATCAATTCTCTGAGGTAACTGACAGATGCATAGAGAAATAGATAGAGATGGTGAGGAGGAATGAAGCTGTGCTGAGTGATGTGTATGTGTGTGTGCTTGTGTTGACATCTGTGCACCCTCGGTTCTTTGTTAAATCACTTGATGAAGATGGATGCCTGCCCTTTTCCTTTCCCTTATTATTAATATATTTTTTTCCCTCTGATACTGATGCCTATTCCACATCTCTCTCATGCTATCTCCTCTCTCTCTTCTTCTTCTAGATATAGCTAGTGTAGTGTTCTTCCTTTTCCATGCATATATACATGCTGGCATGCTGCTGCACCTTACATATATCTCCCTCTCCCCCCACTGCTACCTTCACTCTTCATGGATCCAATTTCACTTCTCACTTCACAAATTCCTCAAATCATTGCTTTGGTATTCTTTTTCAATTTTTTTGTTAACTTTTGTTAATTTCTTTCCTAGCTCTGAGGTGTTATGTGTGTTAACGTCTTCGATTCGTGTTCTTTGATCCTCTTGGCAGGGGAAACCACAAGCTTGTTGCGATCTTGCACTCATCAACAAGCAGCTATTAGTCGTTGAGGAGAATTTCGTGCACAAGAGCACAAAGCCAAGGCTTTTGTGGGCGTCGTCGACGACGACCTATAGGCGGCGATGGCGGCGTACTACCACGGCGGCGCCGGCACGGACATCCAGGCCAGCACCGACGGCCTGCAGACGCTGTACCTCATGAACCCGAGCTACGCCGGCTACGCGGACGACGGCGGCGCGTCCACGCCGGGGGCGACCAACATGATGCTCCTCAACTCGGCGGTGACCACCATGACGCCGGCGTCGTTCGCGCACCACCAGCACCACCAGCAGCAGTCGCCGTCGTCGGCCGCGCAGCAGCAGCACTTCGTCGGCATCCCGCTCCAGGCGCCGCCGTCGGGCTACAACCTGTGGACCACGGCCGCGGACATGTCGTCGCCGCCGTCGTCGACGCAGGTGCAGACTCCCGGCGGCGCCGCGACGACGGCTCATGGTCATGGGGGGAGTCAGCGCCGTGCTCAGCCTGTCGTCCCGCGAGGCGGCGCCGCCGGTCACGGTGGCCGCGGTGGCCGACGAGGGCAAGTACCTGGGCGTGTTGTCGGCCACGTCGCAGGGGCAGATGGTGATGAACTCCAAGTACCTCAAGGCCGCGCAGGAGCTGCTCGACGAGGTGGTGAGCGTCAGCAAGGGCGTCGAGGACGCCGCCACCAAGACGGCCGCGATGGCCAAGAGCCTGGCGGCGGTGAAGAAGAAGGAGGACTCGGAGGGCGTGTCCGGTGGCGGCACCGAGGACGGTTCCGGCGCAAAGAGCGGCGGCGCTCCGGCGGCGGAGTTGTCCACCGCGGAGCGGCAGGAGCTGCAGATGAAGAAGAGCAAGCTTATGAATATGCTTGATGAGGTCAGTAGTAGTATACATAATAGCACAGTATGTTGCTTCAATTCATACTTTTTTTTTATGAAACTCCTCAATTATATTCATACTACTAAGATTAATTTCACACAAGATATTTTCCATTTGATGTGTCTTTTCTCTCAATCGTTTTCAATATGATATTTTTAAAGAATCTGTTTTTAATTGCTGTTGTTGAGGCCTTGATGAGGAGTTGTTGTTGATTTTTCATGAAAGTTTTTTGTTTTATTGCCTCATCAAAATTTGGTAGGAAGAGATACATATTTTGTCATGTTTTTGCTGTTTGCTTCCTTGTGCAGTCTAAGATCAATAGTGTTATGCTATTTTAAAAAGGCTAGGAACCATTTGCCTTTCGGTTATCTTTGTTATGCTGTTTCTTTTTCTGAAAGATGAGTGACACAAGTTGTTGGAACAGTGCATGGCTTTAATTTTAATTTGATGGATAGATATATATCAGACTTTCCCCCCACCTTAATTATATCCTTCTCTTAATCAAGCATGCATGCTGTATCAACTTGCTGTAGTGTGAATACCAATTATTGTTCCTTGTCTTACTTTTGAAATGTCTTAATTTCATTTTAAGCGTCTTGGGTAACAACTAAGAGGTTCTCTTATAGTAAAAATGAAAGCAATGTTTTTTTTTTGCAAGAGAATGAAACCAATATAAACCATGACAAAGTGCAATAATAGATGTTATATATATCAACAAGATATTTAACAACCAAGTGGCAATGAAAACCATATCATCTCTACTATTCCATCAACAATGAAATATATGGGGCAAGTGGAGGTCTTTTAGCAAACAAATCCTTTAGAGATAAGATTGGATCGTGCATGATTGCACAAATAAATTAAATTCAACCACTTCCATTCTTTTGGTTGTACTTTGTCCATGCCAGTACAAACAAGCTTCAATTCCTTGTTTCATCAAATGCGTCTCTCTTTTTGTCTGCAATTGCCGGCTTCATGAGTGTACACTGTACTGCAAGCTTAATAATTCAAGTAGTACCAAATACCAATTTAAACTTTTTATTTTGTTACAAGAAAAACATATATAATTTCACTATCACTTTAATTTTTTCCCCCACATGTCTTGTCATTTCCGTGTGCATGAGTAGACATATCATGTCATATCAGAACAGAAGCTGTACATGTAGCAGTTGCACCGATCAGCATTGATAGAGTTTGTTGATCGACGAACAGTTGGTTGGATTGGATGGATCATCATCATCATCACTAACGAGCTACCTAATCATCGTCGTCGGCGACGACAATGGCATGGCGTGCAGGTGGAGCAGCGGTACCGGCAGTACCACGGTCAGATGCAGGCGGTGTCGTCGTCGTTCGAGGCGGCGGCGGGTGCCGGTTCGGCGCGGACGTACACGGCGCTGGCGCTGCGCACCATCTCGCGGCAGTTCCGGTGCCTGCGCGACGCGATCGCGTCGCAGGTGCGCGCGGCGAGCCGGGCGCTCGGCGAGGACGCCGACGCCGCCGTCGCCGCCGGCGGCCGCACCGTCGGGTCCCGCCTCCGCTACATCGACCACCAGCTCCGCCAGCAGCGCGCGCTGCAGCAGCTCGGCATGATGCAGGGCGGCGCGTGGCGGCCACAGCGCGGCCTCCTGAACGCTCCGTCTCCATCCTCCGCGCTTGGCTCTTCGAACACTTCCTCCACCCGTGAGTCCTCTCTCCATTGCTCTTTGTTTGGCCATTTGCAAGCTTGCTTGCTTTCGTGGCCATGGCGGCATGCGTGATCATGTAGCCTCTCACTGACCTCATCGTGTCTGCTTCTAATTGGTCGGAATGGATCCCTGTGTCGTCACGCAGATACCCCAAGGATTCGGACAAGATCATGCTCGCCAAGCAAACTGGCCTCACCAGAAGCCAGGTCAGTTTCAGTCTACTCAGTAAATCTGAATCTTTCTCTCTTCGATCTCCCTGTTTATCATGAATCAATTTGATTGTTTTGTTGTTCTTTGATTAATTTGTTGTTCTTTTGCTTAATTTCTGTTAATTAATTAGGTGTCGAACTGGTTCATCAACGCGAGGGTGAGGTTGTGGAAGCCCATGGTGGAGGAGATGTACCTGGAAGAGACCAAGGACCAGGACGGTGGCGGCGGCAGGGAATGACGAAGGCGGGAAGTCCGGTGGCGGCGGAATGAGCAAGAGCGGCGACACTGTCGACGGCGTCACGCCGAGGGCGGACGCCATGTCCAAGTCCGCGGTGCGCGTGGGAGGCGAGAGCGCGTCCGCCAACAAGGGCATCCATGGCACCTCCTGCTCGAGCTCGGCGGCGGTGGTGGTGACCACCACCACTCTCACGCGGGGTTCTACGACGACGACGAAGACGACGGCGACGACACGATGGGGCGGAGGCTCAAGAAGGCGCGCGGCGGGGACGAGGCGGGGCGGGGGCGTTCCACCATGGTCACCACGTGCACGACATGGCGGCGCTGCACGCGCAGGCCGCGGCGGCCGCGAGGCAGCAGCAGCACGAGGAGGTCAGCCACCGGGAGCTGCTCATGAAGTTCATGGAGAGCGGCGGCGGCGGCGGCGGCGCGCGAGACCACCACCACCACCACCACCAGGACGGCGGCGGCGGCGGGTACTCGCTGTTCGCGCCGGGGCCGTACGGGGCAGTTCACGACGGATCCCGGCGCGTTCGCGTTCGCCGGGAACGGCGGGGTGTCGCTGACGCTCGGCCTCCCGCACGGCGCCGCCGGAGGAGGCAGCGCCGCCGAGCAGACCGCGTCGTTCCTCATGGGCAGCACCACGGCCGGCGCCGACAGCGGCGGCGGCGGCGCCGGCGGCTACGACATGAACATGCAGAGCACCAAGTCGTTCGCGGCGCAGCTCATGAGGGACTTCGTGGCCTAGCTAGGACACGTAGCATAGCACTTGATCGATCGTCCACGTACGCAATTAATTAATCAAAATCTATATATCCATCGATTAATTAATTTAGAGCTTGTATAGAAATAAAAGGGTCGTTCAAGCTAGCCTAATATGCTTGCATGTATAAAGCAGTAGTTAAGCTTGGGCTATAGGTTTTGGGAATGTAAAGATGGGATATATATATATGTATATCATGGGGGCGATGTATATAGGTATAGGATGATAGGTAACTAGTTGATATACTCAAACATTGTACAAGATTTTATATGTAGACAATAGGGATTGGGGGGTATACAGTAAAGTATATTGGAACTGGACTTGGAAGTGTTATGTGGTAGAAGCTAGTTGGCCAACTAGTATTATCTGCAGTAATTCAGTATTTGTTTTGCTTACTGTAAACATATATAGCACATTCCTAACTCATTGGCAGCACCACCTTGTGCTGCTGGATGACACTGTGGGATAACCATGCTCCAGTAGAATCAAGTGTACCTCTGAGTGTTGGCAGGCAGAAGGGAGTAACAACTAACAACACAATAACCTGATCAGAGCAATGACTCAGAATCTGCTCAGATAGTGTTTTTTTTTTTTTTTTTTGAAAGATCCAGGATGATTGCAGGCTTATATTAACAAGATAGAAGAGTTAAATATGCAAGATGTGCCTGCAAGCACCAGTACCAACAGACTGCTGGGTCTGGATGATGACTAAAGTGGATTACTCATTTGTGTACAAACTAGGAAAACAAAAGCTTCTGCTCTACTGATTTTCCCAAGTAAGCAGTCATCGATGACTTCGGAGAGAAGATCAACCGAAGGATTTTTAGTTTCTCTTGAAGATTTTGTCCTTTCTTTGTTTCCAAATGGACCAGAGTGTCCCTGTAATAGCAGCCTTCTCCAGATATGTTCAGCAGCCATTCAGCACTTGCAGACCATTCAGCTCAGATAGTTTTTCACTAGTCATGGTAACTGCGTCTGATGTGAGGAGACTAAAAACAGAGGTGGTATTCCATCTTTTTGTTGTGTGAAATAAACCAACCCAAGAATTTCCATTCTGAATAACAGTACAAAAAAAAAATCCACTAATATATGACCAAACATGGCTAACTAACAAACAAACTAAGATCGTACAAACAAAATGCTGCCTAACGATCACTCTTGCCTTCTTTTCCTTCTTCCATTTCTGCGATCTCGTCTCATGAAGGATGCCACATTTGCACAGATTAAGGTGTCTCAGGAAAACAGGCAGTGCAATGGCATATTGGTGATGCTAGTCACGGCAGAAGTTAGCTGAGCTCCTGCTCTTAGCACTTGGAAGACGCTTGATGGTTTTTTCTGCTCTATAGTCTCATTGGATGCGGCCTGTTGCAGGGATGACTGGTTGGCGCACCAAACCAAGAGGCATGCTCGTGTTGTTAGCGTTCTCTGCTGCTCCACTGCCATCACAATTTGGCTCCAGTAAGCGCACAAGCGATAGAAATATTTCCATTCTGGTTACGTCCCTGTTTGCCTGTACAAAACAGCCTCAATCAGTAATGAAATCGACAAATCAGCAGCAACACAGAAAGTAGTAATCATCAGCATCATCTCATCACTTTGGATTTCCATTTTGGTTACTGTTTATTTATTACTTTATTTTGCGGGCTATTGTTTATTACTTTAGATTTTGAACTGAAGGAATCCTAATAATTAATAAATTTAGCTGTATTACCTCAACAGTAAACCGTGCCCAGATTTTACTTTTGCGCATTTCCATCACCCCTCTCAAGATAGTCAATCCAAGTCCTTTGATGAAATCAGCTATCTCCAAGAAGATTCCTCTATCCTCGCAAAGCATCTGCAGAGGCAATCAAGTCATCACAATTACTTGTGTTGTACAGGTGAAACATCATAGTACCATATACAATAAGTAGTAGACTAGCCAGTACCTCCACAAGCATCTGACGAGGTCGGTCAAGATCCTCGACAATGATTGGACATGTCATAGACTGAGAGCCGACATCGAAAGCCCAGGTTGCCCCACCTTCGAAGTAGTCTTTCCAAAGGGGGCCATTTTCACTACCAAGTATCTGGACGAAGAAGACTCTTTGTATTAGGGACATTTTCCAACTATGGAGGATTAAGTAAAATATTTTGAGATCCCCCCTTGTCAGGTAAGGGGTATCATCACCATCTTGTCTAGGCATATCATAACCAAAAGGCCAAAACTAAGACTGTAAAGAATGTGCATACCTTAGATTCAGTAGAGTCCTTGAGCTTGTCTGCATTCTTAGTCACACTTTGTAAGAATAGCATGTGCTTAACTGTCTTCTCCAACAAACCATCAATGCTACACTATTGACATAAATTTGCAATTGTTAGTACACTATCGCATATAGTTTACAGACAAGATATATATATAATTCAAACTTTCAAATTATCATCAGAGAATACATGCAAGAGCATACCTTTGCCCCATTCGGTACAAGCTCACGTAGCTCTTTAATACGGTCCTGTATCAGTTGCCGGTCCTTAGGTCGTGGCTTAGGACTTTCTCCTTGTCGAGATCTCTTGCGATTTGCCTTGCTTGGTGTATCAAGACCTTTGCTATTAGAAGCCGAAGCACTTTCACATTTCATGTTCTGACCACTCTCAATCCAAAGACGTATCTGAGATTTGTGCATTCCATTATTTTGGGAAAGACAACCCTCCTCAGATTTATCAAAGAGACTTGGCTGTTTAACAAACTGTGCCAATTCGTGCTTAATTAGCGAAGAAGGAACGCCGGAAGACTCACATCTCTTTAAGTCTACTGAACCAAGATGAGATGTGCTAGGAACATCCGTCAATGCAGTCTTGCAAGAAGCACTATCATCAGTACACTGTTTACCACTTGGATTCACATTTGAGATGACAGCATCCAGTAGCTGATCAGTATCAGTTAGTGATAAGATACCAGAATATTGAAGGTCATTATCTAGTGAACTAAAAAGGGGTGAGCTGTTGAGATATATTGATGAATCAGGGACATCTCTATCTGAATTCTGAGACTCTGTACCACTCCAGGTGACCAAATCAGCACCAATGTTGTGGGAGAACTGATGAAATTCAGAACCAAACATATCAAACAAGTCATTATCTGCAGCAGGCTCCACGAGCAACGAGGAAGCTCTCTCAATGGGACCTGGCTGACATCCATCCCAGTTCTTCGTTCTCGGCGTGGTGACATTAGCACTTGGATCACTAAATCTATTAATCTTTTGGTCTTGTCCGACATTGTTTGACCTACTCAATTGATTCCCTTGGTCCATGTTGAAACTGTTAGAAACCTGACCATCCGATTCAGAAGTTCGAACTGAAGGAGTTTGGAATGTCCTACTTTCAGGGTTCTCCATTTCCTTAGCGAATTCAGAAGATGGGGAACCTTGAACGGAACTTGAGACTGTTTCTGCTGCAATGTTCCTGATGTATGGTCCAATATTTGACTCGATACACTGGTAGATAAGTTGGCCCTGTTTGCTCTGGCCCCTACAGGGAGAAAATCAAAATTCCCAGGACCATTTATACCATTGGATACCACATATCTTCCATGATGCATATTCATGTTTGTGTTTTTCACAGACAGAGGAGTCCTGGCGGACAAGGGATTTTAATATGATATCTCTTGCCAAATCTGCTGATAAATGTGCATTATTATTGAACTGTAACTGCCCAGTGTTGTTCATCAAGAGTGACTGCTTTTTAACTGATGTCAAGCTTGGGGAGGCCAAACTTGAGTTCATAGCAACACTCTGTAAATTTCTTCCAAATTGGCTCTCACAGAAGGATGCTTGTTGTACAAACCTAAAATCAGGCTCTGCATAGACAGTGTGCTCTCTAACAGGGTGACCATTCTGTTGCACAACCTTAAGCAAAGATGCATTCAACAATGCATGTGGTGGTGTGCTAGTTGACACAGTTGCAGTATCAGGACGTGACTGACCATGCTGACTTGAAGCGTTCTTAGCTGAAGCAGACGCAGCCATGCTTGAACGGTTGTTTAGCTGAGAACACAACTTCTTTGCAAACATCACAAAATTTGTGTTTTCCATAACCTGCCAAAAATCAGATGATTATTTCAACTTTCAGATATTTAGAGAGCAATCAAGAAAACCCAACTACCAAACTTAAAACGATTTCGAGATCTTTTATGTTCTTCACAACAATTTCCAGCACTAAGCACACCAAAGGTTACAATATAGAGTGGGGAGTCTTTATGTGCCAAGGTGTCTAGATGTTCCATCATGAGTAAGGCTACAGACGCACAGATGAAATTTTGCCATGAATTTGCAATGGACATTCTGAAATTTGCAGTAGCGTAAAGATAGGTGTTTCAGATTCGGAGCAGCATGGCCCGAACACCATGTCATGTAGTTTCCATATCCAAAATTTTGAATGGCAGCACTCATTCAGCAATGAACTATTGTTTTTTTTCCACCTTCCACAACCATCCACAGAAGGAGAATTATTTTTCTAGTGTCTAGTGTTATAGTTATATATAATTCTTTACATAGAAATTTTAACTGATAGTGTTCAACAACTTTGCCGAATAATTCAACAATTTCTCTGCTTTTCTAGCATGATCTAGTGCTTTGTGGGCTTACCAAACCAGTGGAGCCTAACTGTAGGACACCCCGTGGGAGCACAGGAATGATCGCAATAGTCTGCACAGCAAAAGTTCAGAATGAGGTCCAGAAGCACATGGTGACTATACACACTTTTTACCATTTCAGTTCCACCCACCTGAATGCCAACTCTGAACTGATTGTTCATCTCAGCAGCAACCTATGAAATTGAAAAAAACATGGTGTAAAATCCTGAAAACCAGGTTAAGAAAACACAAAACCCAATTGGACACAAGATAGTTAAAAGAAATCTTCACACAAAGTGACTTGGTCTAGTAGTCAAAAGACAAACTTGGTGTAATATCTTTTTACACATTCATAATTTACAACAGGTGCTTGCGTCATTTGGCACTAACTGACAAAAGTTGAAGAAGGCCACATACATACCCCCACAGTGCTTTGAATGAGGTGGCAGCAAAATGGAACCAGACAAAACTGAAAATTTGGTTGGCATTTATTTCACTGGAGAATTTCAGAAGTCAGTACTAGTGGCCGTACCTCGGAGGAAAGCCCGTGACCATTGGCAGCAGCAGTACCGTGGACGATCCATTGGTGATTGCCACTGAACGCCGCACGGCCTACGGTCCTGTAAAACCAAGAAAACACAGGCTGCCATGAATCCGAATCCAAGGAGCAACCAACCAAGATCATCATGGCTGGCGTTCTCACTCACGAAGAGATTAAGAGATGGCTGCGGCTGGCTGGTTTTGCTTACCCTTGTCCGACGACATGAACCTGCGACGCCATAACGTTGTTAACGAGCGAGCAGATGGTGTCAGGAACAGAGCACCCGGCGGCTCCGGCGGCGTCGCTGGGCAGAGGAGATTCAGATCCGACAGGGCATGACGTGTGGCCACAGTAGCCGTCCTCCCGCACCAAATGCCTGCGCATTTCATTTCATTTATTTACAAGGGGAAAATGAGTAGCTTTTCAACCTTAGGAATCTCAAACTTGCAGGAAATTGTTGGATTTTGAGCCCAGATATATTCCCATCTTCCAAACTTCCAGCTCCCAGAACAGAGTAGCAACGAAAACTTGACCCTTTTTTTGGAAAAAGAATGACATCGAGCGAGCACAAAGACCCAAAACAAAACTTTCTTCAGTTCTTGAGAAATACGAAAAACGAGCAGAGGAGGAAACAAACCAACCAAGAATAAAATGAGCGAGCACAATGACAAAAATGCTTAGATTTCTACAAGATTCAGAGGGAGGAGGATGAGTTTAAACACCAAAGAAAATCTGGAGGATGCGGTGGCGGCTTACACGGGGTCAGCGGCGCCGATGGCCTTCCAGAAGACGGCGTAGGACCACCCGATCTCCTCGCACAGCCGCCGCAGCGCGTCTCCGACCGCCATCTCCCTTTTCTCCCCCTTTCCTCCAGCCGCTCCGCTAGAACCCCGGCGGCCCTCCGCCGCGCCAAAACCCTAGCTTCAACTCGGGCTGCGCGAGAGAAGACCTCCTTCGCTCTAGGCGCCGCGGCAGCTGGCGCGCCCGGCCTGCTTCGCGCGGAGACCGCCGCCCCTCCACGCCGCCGCCGCCTCCGGACCTCCCTCGCCGCTGCAGGGGCACGGGCAGCAGCCATCAATCACACGGCGGGGCCAGTGGTGCTCAGCTAGCTCCTTTGCCGCTAGCTCCTCGGGAATACAAGTCCAGCGCCTCTCACACACGCTCGGTGGCGGCGGCGCCGGCCTGCGACGGCGCTCCTCTCGGATTCACAGCCTTGTCACTAGCTCCTGCTGCTGCCGCCACTGGGACTGCCGGTTGGTGCTCTAGCTCTGAGCTAGCTCTCAGCTAACGGCCGGCCGGCGGCTCAGCCTTGCTGCTGGCTGGCTGCTGCTCTCCACTCTCTATGGTCTGCTCGCTCTCCTGCCTGAGCTTGCTTGGAGGTGGTGGTGTCACTGTTGTGTGTGTCTCTCTTCGTTTCTTTCGTCCTCCTCCCTGCTTTGTTTACTCGCCTTCCTTTTTTTCTTTTTTTTTTTTTTTCCTTCTTCGGCTCCCGAGACAGCCATCATTCCTTCCACAAAGGGCAAAATGGGGAATTGCTTTAGCTGCCCTTTTTATTCATAACAAATCCATAGTATTTTGATGACCATAGTAGTCCTCTTCTTCTCTCCATGTAGATAGATCATACTCCTATCTTCCTTTAAAATGTTGGGTTTGTTTCACATGTGTGTAATGAAGATATATCAAACAAAGAAAAACAAATTTAATTAGTTGTAGGTCCAAATTTTTTCACAAATTTCCTAAATTATGTCTCATGAAATTAATAGCCCGGCCCGAAAGAACATGGATTGATGGACTAGTTTAACGAATCATCGATTTGAGTCCACAATTTGAGCATTTCTAGATGAGAAATATTTTTTTTGATTTTTTTTTAAAAAAAATGTTGTAGGGATTAATTAACAGTTGTGCCCTTATTTGTGCGACCTTTTGGAGTTGTCACACGCTGGTTGCATATAAATTAGCTAGTCTCACTTTTTGCTGTCTTTTTCGTCTTACATTAACCCAAGGCATCAGCATCACGTTAGTTGCCCTTATCTTGCAGTAAACAATAGTACTAACAGTTAAAAACCAAGATCACTCTGTCCCCTTTCATTCATGCTGATTTATTATCTCCAATGCTATGCTATTGTCATTTTGATTTCCACCTGTCACAACTTTATGCAAAGCTTTTACACCATACAAACTGCTAAAAGTTGCTTCAAACAAGACAATACCTGGATAATATAAAGAAAAAAAAGGCAGCTAGCACAATTGGAATATGACATGTGTCAGAAACACAAAACTTGAGTATTGCTAGTTGCTTTGTGAATGAATAAATATATACTCCTACATCCTACATATACATAGTTGTACACATTCTGATCTACACCCTCATCATACTGTGGAGCATTAGCAATGATGACTATATGGACCTTCAGAAAGGCGTTCTTGGAGTGCAAATTATGCGGTCGTGTATGCTTTCGAGGGGGTGGTGGGACAGTTTAGATTTTTAACAAATACTATATAGTATAGTATAAAGGCGAGGGAAAGCAAAGTATATAGATAAGCCATTCAGATGGCAATGCTGCCTAGCTGTGTGCCTTTGCTAGATTGGAACCTTTTCTAGTAAAGTTGTATTTAGTGAATAATTGAGGCTATGCATGGTAATCATTTGATTAGAACCTAAATTAGGCCACAGAGTTTAATCACAAGTAGAACTTTCTTCCATTTACACAGTAATTGAATTGCTTTTTCCATGGATCTCAATTCCTACATTCAGATTTCAGACAAACCCTAATCCCTGATGATTAAATAAAAGTTGCCAATCTCTGTCTACTTTATCTTGCTGGACTTAACTGAGATGCTTGTAGTGGTTAGATCGAGAGGCTTGGCAAGCAATCAAATTGGAGGCACCCATACGTCAATCCATGCTTGCTCACGAGTACTAAATTTCTACTTTTACTAAACGAGATCTTTGTCATCTGATCTTGTTTACTTTTGGAACCAAGAGGGGTTAGTTTGGTCCCATCAGTTTCTGAAAAGACCTTTCTCTCCTTGTACCACTGCTATTGGGCAACACCATGTGATGACGCTTTGTGTGTTACGTTGCTTGGCACCACATTTCGCCAAAAAGCAACGTGTAAATAATAATGGGTGATGAGAACATTAGTTTTGTTCAGGTCATCTATCCATAACCTAAAGGGAGTATATATATAATGCATGTATCCCTTTCAAGTTTGATATGATGTGCCGCCGAGGTTCAGAGAACAAGTGCTTGGTGCTCTTGACCGGTCCAACACATGTGAAAGGGAGACATTATCCTAGCTTGAATCCATTTTTGTGTTGCTTCGATGTTTAGTCACAAGCTAAAAGCTTTGTGGACACACAAAAAAAAAATGCCGCCACTTTATTTCAAGAGATGTGGAAAGCAATTGAGATAGATATAAAATGCGCACCATATATATAGTAGTTTGGAATTAGGTCATCAACAGGAACGTGTTGAATTTCAATGTTTAATACTAGGGTGATGATCAATCCAATCCAAGAGAGATTTTGATGGCTCGATAGTGGATGGTTGCACTTGTGTTTGTTTGATGTGGAAATTAAATAGCACATGTTTCTTCTAGAAGGTCGAAATATATCACATCTCACACCATTTTGGTTCAATTAACTTGTTCTTGTCATAAAGCTAGGTTCCGTCATTATTGAAGAATATCAAATAGATTAGGTACTACTCCTACCCCAATTGGTGGCATATATATTTTTATTTTGGCTCTATTTGGCACTCCCTCTGTACCAAAAAAAAAAAAAGACGTTTAGGACAACGACACGGTCTCCAAAGCACTAATTTGACCTCTTGTTATTCTAAAAATATTTATGAAAAAATGATATATGTATACTTTTATGAAAGTATTTTTAAGACAAATCTATTCATATAGTTTTCACATTTGCAAACTCAACAACTTAAAAGTTATTGATAATTTATATTTTCAATGTTTGACTTAAACCTTTTCCAAAACGTCAAGTTTTATATGAATACCGTACTAACAGTCGCCTCAAAAGATTTGTAGATTTCTCGCAGCCGCCGCATATTCAAAGCTCAAGGAAGATGTGGACTTGGTGACGTGAGTCATAAAGGTAGGTTTTTATTAACAGAGAATTGCTAAAACACAGGTGCCTGTTTTTTTAAAAAAAAAAAAAAAAAGAAGCACACGATGTGACTCTCACTCGCGCAAGCTAGTAGTCATAGGATTTTTCCCCAAAATACGCATGCCAACATGGTGATTGAACTTAGACTGTCATGCAACTTAATTTGAACGGGAAAATAGAATTTTTGGACCATAAATAATTTGAACAGGAAATGTCATCAAATATAACTTTGTAAAGATCTTTGAGCTCTGCAACTTCGATATAATTAAGTTTGTATTCACCCAACTTAATTTTTATAAAAAAATGTGTTTTTTATTATACTGCACTTATTTTTTAGAGGCTGGTCAAATTACCAACTACCTCTAAAATCCAATTCTAGATACTGGTGGCTTTCCTAAATGTCTCTAAAAATGTTATTTTATAGTAATTAGATTGGGTGGAAAGCCAAACCATCTCTAAATTTCTATCTTAGAGATAGGTGGACTTTCAGCCGCCTTTACAAATGGAGGGCATTTCTAGAGGCCGATGAACTCTTTGGCTGCCTCTAAAAATCAATTCTTGGAGATGTGCTATTTTTATAGAACCATCTCTGTACAAAAGGTGGGACACCTCTAAAATAGCTTATGCAATAGTGTTAGTTGAGTTATTTTCTTTGTATTTATTTTAAATAGTATCAAGGTCCTTATTATAGCATACAAAATCTTGATATGAGATGGAGCTCTAATAAGTTGGAGCTGTGATAAATAACACCTTAAACACCATGGATGCTTTCTTGCCTCTCTCTATATCCTGTCATGTTGATTGACAACCACATAGGCATTCTTCCAACATCACAATAGATCAACTTTTTTTGACACAGTCACTGAGTGGCGGAGCCAGTAATTTACAGCTGTGTATGCCAGTGGTGGATCTAGTGAGCCAATAGTGTGTTGGGCTTATGGGCCTTATTTGTAACATTATGACGCGATGTACCAATATATGTATATTTAAATCTATGTAGATATATATTCATTGTTGTGTCATGAATCTTGGGTATTCTAAGCAATACATGGCATACCCCTGGTGCTGCCCATGGACAGTGCCCCCTCGAAACCGACTTCAACTAGGCATAATCATTGAGCTAGTGGTACCAACTAAATAGCAAGTTGTAGAAAATAACACACACACACACACACACAAACACACATATATATGCATCGTCTTCCAAACGCCACAACAAATGGACCTTGTTTGATACGGAAACTGCCACCTCGAAACCGACTTCCTAGAGATAGCCACACCTACTCTTTTTAGACAAGGACGTAACATTCATGGTGTGTGGTACCAATTAATATAAATAGCAAGTTGCAGAAAACAAAATTAACAAAACACACTATACATGCACACATTCTCGTATGGAGGCTGCAGAGACTGAGAGCATACTAGGAGTATCTAACAAGAAGCACCAAGAAGGAGAGGTCCTGTTGAGTGCCCTGGGCAAGAGGGGATCTGCTGCTGGCGATCGAGAGGGGATGAAAGCGCCAGCATGGACGTTGAAGTGGCAGTGCACCAACCCACTCTCAACAACAACAACGCTACCGGACACGATCCGTCTGAGAATCTTGACCTTGGCCTCTTGCAAATAATGCGAGCAGGATACATACAGTCTCGTCTTCTTCAGGGCTCCATTTCGTTGGTTGGTTGGTTTGTTCCTAGGCACAGGGGCATCGATCCACGACCACAACACGCACGCGTGTTTGGTTTTTGGATGGATTGCTTCTGGAGGGCTCTCCGCTGTGACTACATGATCCTTGTGACTGCGTAGCTGCGCTGCCCCACCCAATTCCGATGGTGATCCTGCTGCTGGCCTCGGCAACGGGGCACACAGCCTCAGACGGCTGCTAAATGCTACTCCTCCTTGGGTACCCAAAAAAAAAAAAAAAAACATATGTACTCCTACGGTCCCAAAAAGAATAGGATTCTCGCTTCCCGAATTATATCATGACATCAAAATACACATAGAAGTAACCCGGCTACCACCAATACCAGTAACCGGCCGTCACTTTTGATTTATATATTTTGTTTTGAGAAAACAGGAGGGGGCGAGGTCCCAACTGAAATTTTATTACAGTAACTAAGAAAGTTACCAGAAGATACGTACCAAAGGGGAGGGGGAGAAGAGAACAACTCAAGAGACAAAAAAAAAAAAAGAAAAAGATAAGCTTGAAATGGCTTGTTCCACAAAAGAGTTTAGAGAGATTTCTAAAACCAATCAATTTTTGAACTTGTTTTGTGACTTTCTCTGTTTTGATTCTTGTGCAAACTGTAGCTTCTCTATTTTTATTGTGTTTCTATTTTACAAGGATATATAGTAAAGATATATGTTGGTATCCCCTCTGTTTCTTGTACTGTCGTGTGTTTGACAAACCTAAGTTCCACAATGGCCCTTAGTGAACCATCAAGGAAACTTTACCACTCACACATTGCCACACACCTTTTTTTTTTTTTTACAAATTACGCCTAAAATGTCTAACAATTTGTTCACCACTCTTATAAGGGAAAAAAAAAGGGCAATAGTGTGATGAGCCTGTGGACGACCATTTTTTGAACTAAAATTGTTCGATAAATAAAAGGCACAATGATGTGGACAACTTAGCACACACGGCTAATAAGCTAGTAAGACATTTTAATTTAATTCTCGTACGTGAATTTTCCTTAAAAAAGGATCTGAAATTGCGACATTGTGTAAATTACAATTGCGGTGTGGCAGGTCGATCATGAACGTTGGGCTGTGTGAGGTCGACTAGTCGTACTACCTGTAGCTGTAGCGAGATTTTCATATGTACGGTAGCAATGCAACTTTTTGGATATGAGTTCACTTTGGCTCTGTTTTTGGAGAGCGCGTATCGACTCGACCACGCCTCGAAGCTTGGAGACGTTGAGCTGCACATTCCGAGCAAAACAAAAGGCATCACGCATAGCTAGCTCGTTGTCATTGCCACCTACGGAGTACTCTCCCTCTAAATATCCTAAATTCATATAAAAAGATTTTTTTTTTGAGAAGTACTACTATATAAAAAGATATTTATCATACTCAGTGTCAATTTGTTAGAACTTAATTCTGTTCCTAATTTTAAAACTCTCCTTTTAAGTTCACTGATGGCGTAGAGAGGGCAGCTGAGAAGTAGCTTACAGTGTGAGTGAAAAAAAGTTATCTTCATCAGCTCTCCACCTGAACCTTGTTTGCATTTTAACCATTTTTAGATCTTTAGTGAATCCGATCTGAAGAAGGTGGAAGCAGAGCGGTACCAAACTGGCCTTAAGTATCATTATTAGGATATTTTGAAGAGCTTCACCCTGATTCCTTGGTCGAGTGACTTTAGTGGAGATTGAGTAGGGAGCAGGGTGAGAATAGCAACTTTTTACAATTGTTTATCAAAATTAGCCAATCGTTTTACCAAGCAAGTGTATATGAAATTTGTTTTTGCTGCATATAGATCCTAATAAAAATCTTGAGTTCCTTTCTAGTCCTGTGATTGTCATCGGATTCTCCCTCGGCCTTTTTGTGATAGATGGCTCCATGTGGGCTGGAGATACGGTGCTGGACGCTGGTGATGGCGACCATGATGTGCGCCCTAGTTTCGCGTGTCGTCCTGTAGTCTCGTCTCGTCTCGTGGTCGTGGCTGCTGCTGCTGTTGTTGGCTTCGTTTTGGTAAGTATATTCGCCTCGATTAAAGCCCTAATCATGGGCGACAGGAAAGGTCGTGACACAACACAAAGGTAGCTGCATGCCGGCAGCAGGACATGGACATCCATGGAGAGATGGCTGGCCGGTAGCTCTCACACGTCGACGATGGCTGGCTACTCTACTACTCCCTCCGTCCCGTTAATAAAAGTACATTTGAGATTCAAAATTTTTCCCAAATTAATGGTCACATATAGGCTGCTGCCCCACTGAATCTCTAGCTGTAACAAAACAGCAGCAGCTTTAGAGCAGTGCAGCGCTAAGAGCAAGTACAATGATGCCACATCGACGGGCGAAATGCCACTCCACGTCACGTTTTTTCTTTCTTTGGGCAGAGAGAGAAACGAGGAAAGAGAGAGGATCGGGCGTTTCGCGACGGCGGCAGCGAAGCGGGCGTATGCATTAATCTGGCGCCGATTCCTGCCCTCCCATTCGCTCGCGCAGCTTGCATCGCATTAAAATTGGTGGAGCCCACCACAACCAGCGCAGCGCGTCGGATGAGCTGGACCGTGAGTCGCCGGCGAGCGGGCGGAACTATAAAACTTGCTCTAAGCAGTGCCAACGTGTCCGACGAAAAAAAATATAAAACAAATGAACACAGGATCCCTTGGACCATCCAGAAGCTACGTGTGGCCGCATGATTCTTCGTTGCCGTAATAAAATAATAAAATGTTGTCGTCATCCGTACTCTTTCATACCAGTCACCACCTGACCTCTATAGGGGTATTTTGGTAATTTCTCATCAATCTTGGTAACTGTGCCCATTTCTAAATGTATCATTATTTACGGGACGGAGGGAGTACTCCTAGGACAGAGAAGCAGGGCAGGGATCACAGCAGAGACAGCATGAATCTCCACACAGTGAAACCATGGAGATTCAGAGATGGATGGATGGAGGCGTCAAGGCAAAGCAACGCAGCTGCTACTGTACAGTATGCTACAGCTACAGCTACAGCTACAGCAGCGACGACGGTTCATTCCTTGCTGTGGCCGGCGCCGCGGTGAAAAAAGGCGGCACCTCTTTATCCCGTTCCCGTGGGTGTAAAAAGCCGGCGACGACGCATCTGCATCTGCCTTGTGCTCGCTCGGCTGGCTGCTCGCTCCAGGAGCAGCAAGGAGAAGATAACCACGCAGGATCAGCCATTGGCCACCACTCATTGCTGCTGCCGTCGTGGCGTAGCCCACTGCTGCTGCCGCTGCTGCTGGCCTAGGTCACACCACTCTATCATGGGCTGGATCATGCATCAACCTGTCGGCTCGGCTGCCCCCTGCCGCTGGGTCTTCACTCTTCACCATCCGGCACTGCACGCCACGGCCATCGACGACTCTACGCTCTTGCTCCTACTGCTGCTACTCTGTTCCTTCGGCTGTTTGTTACTGCACTCCCGCTAGGTTTACTGCATCAGGATCTCTCTCTACAAATGACAGACACTGCTCTCTCTACTACTGCAGTCCAGTGAGTGGGTTGATTAGCACCATAACGTACGACGACGGCTTAGCGAAACAGGCACAGGCAGGGTTCATGCTCGATCACGTTGCGGATCGGTGGCCGCCGGCACAGGGCACCACATCACCAGGGCAAGATTCTCGGGCCATGCCATGCCGATGCCGATGCCGATGCCGGTGCCGGCGGGCCCACGTACACCCACAGCGTACCACAACCAGATCAATGCATGACCTGGGTGGGTTCCAATCGATCACTCACACAGACACAGTCACACAGTCTGTCATAGCTTGCATTGCTGCTGTCCGATCCTTGTCCTGAATAACAACTGTATGCCAATGCAAGCAGCACAGGGTGACTGCAGGCCATGGATGGAAACGGGCATGCCCTACTCTGAAAAAACACGGCCATAAAGGGCTTCTCGTCATAGACGATCGATTCGACGGGATCGATTAGCGCTTCGATATGCGCTTAGGGTCTGATCGAGAGAGCTCTGGCTCCAGATCGAAAAACAGATGTACATCACCAGATTTACCAAGAACTAGTTTCATCGTAAAGCGCTGGGCCTCCCACTAATCTGTTTGGAAGAGTTCCACCAGTGGAACTAGACTGAGTATGTAATTTGAAACTACTAATCAGAGGTCAAATTGAAAAGACGACACACTACAACACACAACCGTCGCCTCCAAGATCTTGCTACGGTTCTTTTACTCAAACATTATGTATATTTATTTACATATGGACCTGTTGTTACATTCACCATTTTCTGCTATCTACGACTGCCGAGGCATGCAACAAGGTCATGTGTTTGGTTGGACCATGAAAAACTACCTACCCAGACAACTAGGTGGTCGAAATGATTGAGACAAATTCCATTTCATCCCACCCTCTGATCGATTTCTATTTTCTACGTTGAACCTGCTCCAAAGTTTTTATTTACGTTTCATGGTCATCTCGACCATACGTTTTCACTTGTTTGTTTTTTGGAAAATTTCAAAATGTTTTTTCCACTGTTTTTGCTTCTCTCGTTTTTTCATCCTATTTTTATCCACCCCTTTTTAGTAAGTCCAGTAATGCAGCTCAGCGAGACACACCATACTGCAGTAGCCCAGTCAGGCCATGGCGTTCTGAATCATTGGGTCACAGTGTTTGTGAACTTATGATGTTTGCGTTCCTCTACTCTGTCATTTTCAGAACATTATGGTAAGAAGAATTAGAGTTAATCATGTCTTGTGGATTCGATTTCGTTTTAAAAGTGAAAGCGAGAAAGAGCTTATCTTGACTGATCCCGCTGCTGGCCCAAAGTATAAAGAAATGGTTGGGTGTATTCTCTTTTGTACAACAAAAAGAGAATATACTCCTTTTGCCTGAAAATTGGTCCTCACTCTCACTCGTCACCACCTTTACCTCTTCATTCACAGGTCACAAGGGCATAGTACAAACACTGCATCACCTTCAAAGTTGAAACAGGGCATTCGGCACCACCCTACTACCCTGCCAGTGCTCGGCGGCAATGGCAACAGGGACAGGGGGAGAAAAGGCCCACAGGCTGCCCCCTGCCTGAGAACGAGATACCCACAGGGGCAGGGGCACGGCGGACCACACAAGACCAAGCCGGCCCACCCACACATGCCCAGCAAAGAGTGACGTGGCGCACAGTGACTAGTGTAGGGCTAGGCTCTAGACCTCTCTAGGCTATGTAGGGTACCCCATCAGTATTGGAGTACCAGGCAGGCACGGTCACACGGACATTCTACCAAAGCCATGGCTGACCGATCATGACAGTCGATGGTGCACTGCCCCTAAACAGTGCACACCACCACATTCAAGTAAGGTAGAGCCTAGAACAAAGGGCAGCATCAACAGTAAACAGTATAGCATACTATAGTATCAGTACTGTTCATCAGTAGGATTATGGAGCGCTCGTTGAGGGTGTGTTCACTCCATCAAAGGTGAAACCAAAAAGTGCTACGGTATCCGGCATATCAAATCTTTTGACGTATAAATGGAAAAGTGCGAGATAAAAAAACTGCGAGATAAAAGTGCGAGTATTAAATATAGTTAAATAAAAAACTAATCGCATACTTGAAAAAGACGAGATAAATCTTTTTAGCCTAGTTAGGCCTCGTTCGCTTGGCTTATCACCCAGTAGGTCGCCAGTATTTTCTCTCACAAAGATCGTAAACCACCAAATACCAGTAATTTTCTCACAAAGATCACCGTATTGGACGGGACAGCCAAATCGAGCAGGCTCGGGTTATGGTTGAAAGAATAATTAACAAATACAAACGAAAAGTCTTCACGATAAATTTAACCCAAAAATATCTCACCAACTAAATTGGACAATGCAATTCAGTGCAGGGTAGCAACAGTGCCCTACGCGCACGCGAGAAGGCCGGGCATACCTTTGGCTCTCTTCGGTGCAAAAACAGGGACATGGTGGTAGTAGTCTGGGTTCCAATGCAACTGCCATCATAACCACCTTTGATGTATTATGGTATGCAAATGGTAGCTACCGCACTACAGTACTACTAGCAAGCTACAAGCTACCAGACACGGAACCAAGACCAGCAACAGCAGCAGGACGAAGCATGCGCGTGCTTGTTTCATCGATGCAATGCAGCTACAATACTCTCAAAGTCTCAATACAGAGTACACACCCCCCAACACTTCTGACCAGTCTGAACGAGCTGCAATGTCGTCAAAAAATTTGGAAGCAGGGACTGCCTGGTTCTCTCCTCTTCATCTTTCCTTTTAATTAAGAAGAAATGCTCGCCTCTTTATCTAGCACTAGTGTTAGTGTATTACAAAACATAGAGGTGTGAGGAGGACCGAGACAGATGCCTCATCAGGTCTTATTCCAAACAAAAAAAATGGCTTGCCTTTGGCAGCAGCTAGATCGAGATGAAAACGCTAGTGTTACAGACTGCAGATCTATATATATATAGATAGATAGATATACGACTACACCTGTATACTGCTAACGCTAGGAATTACCTTACCAGCCGTAGATCGGGTTCTGTACCTGGGGTGGCGGGAGGTGAAGGTCCAAGCTATGCTGCTTGTTATAGTCCCGGGTTCGGGGACGGCGCCGTCGACAGCCTGAGGAGCTCGCTGCGGTGAAGCAGTAGTGCACGAACGCCAGGCCACCGTCCCACGACGTCCGACATGTTCGGGCGCCGAGGCGGATCTCCTCATCATCCTTGTGTTCGCCGCGCTGCTCTTGCTGGATTCGCTGGCGCATTCGCTGCTGTCGCAGTTCAGGACCTTGTCGAGCCCGAGTGCTCCATGAACCGCTGGGTGGCGGCCTCCCAGGACAGGTCGTACCGCTGCTCGGGAGTCAGGGGGCTGCGGGTCGCGGGTCATGGCTTCCTTCACCTTGGCGACGAAGTCCTCGGATGTTTTGTAGGTCAGGCAGTTGGGGAAAGACCGGAAGAAGTCGTTGGATGGGTGGTCGGCGCGGGACTACGAACTTGCCCATGGCTAGCGCCTCCGCAGTCGCGGTGCAGAGGACGTCGCTGATGCTTGGGTTTATGAAAACCTTGTACCTGAAAATGGAACAGGAGGACAGACATTCAAATTGACAAGAGAATAATGATATGACATCATCACACATAGGCAGGCAGAAGGGTGATAAAAAAAAAGCAACTGAGTGGTCTTTTACCCATGAAGAGAATCATCAGCATGGTCCCGGCCTTTATGAAAGTTGAGGTTCAGATTCAACTTCCTGGCAGCTGATTGCACCTCGTGTGAATCCTCACCGTTTCCATAGATGTCCAGCTTGATGCCTTCCAAATCGCTCTTGTGCTTCGCGTACAAATCTATTAACTCTCTGTAACCCTTGGCCCAGACCATCTTCCCTAGAAAATAAGCTCCTTTAGAGAAGGATTGCTGGCCAGACTCCCACTCTGCTGCTACTCTCTCCCCGACCTCCAGAAACTTGGGGTTTACACCATGCACATTGCAGATCATCGACTTGGGCAGATCTTGAGTAGCACCTGACAGCCGCAAGATCTACATAGCATAGACACCATCAGACCACAGAAAATAAACAACTTGTAATATAGCCTACAACCACACATCACGTGGATGGCTCAAACATCAGAGGAGTACTATAATTCGTTGGGTACCTTATGGCAATAAGCTCTGGCGACTAGGTTGTTAATGTGCTTAACGAAAAAGGCCTGAATAGCACCATTCTTCTCCCTCTTGATGTACTCCAAATAATTTGTATGCACTACACCGACGACATGATTAAATTTGTCTGTCCAACGTTTCCCATGATGATACCAGTTGAGGTGCTCGGGCTCTTCCAAGATTGCAATATCAGCTTCCTTTGATGGTATAAACTGTGAAGTGTCCCCAGCAGGAATTATGCTTCTTCTTTCTTTTTGAAACTGCAGTCAGAAAAGATAGTGACCATGAGCTATTGCACATAGTGTTCAAACATTGTGCTGAAAAAGGAAAAGTTACCTTTCCAGGATAAAATGAGATTTTGAAGTCTGTCTTAAAACCAACTCTTTCCTCCAGCCAATTCCTCATATAAGTTTCTTGCTCTTCTGGTGAATTAAAAGTCATGCTATTGGGGTACACAAGTTCTTGATCCGACTTACAAAGCCAGGGCACTACCAAAGTTACATCTTGCTTGGAAGATTTAGCCAAGTATGCAGCTCGAAACAAAGGATTCACAGCCGTTCCAGTCATCCAGGGAAGACTGGCAGTGGTGACTATGGCAACATGTCTCTTGCCAGATATGTCAGCCTTAGGGCCATCACTCCAAAATCCACCTTCATAATGGTGTCCTGTACTCTGTAGGACACTAGCTATTCTTAGGTCGAGTTCATCCCCCACATTGTCATTTTTCAATGAAGATGGTTCACTTGCTGACAAAAAAACTATATGCAGGGTGGTCCTTGCGCTTGCTGCATAGAGACTCCACCAACTTGTCACATACATCTAAAGCAGATGAGAGAATAATCAGCTCAATGCGAGCTAACAATTATAGGTATTGTGAACGAAAATCAAGCATCTTACCTCTTTTTATACCAAGTTGGTCAAATAGTGGTACAGACTGCTTTACAAAATAAGCAAGAAGTTCTCCTAAATCCAGTGGTGGAACATCCTGCGCAAGAGCAATAATGGTTATGAAAATGCAAAAGGGGGCAAAGATTGATTAGATTGTGTTCTAACAGGATAGAATGTTCATCTTTCACTACAAAGATATACAAAACAGATTAGTTGTACAAGGATTTCAGGAAAAAAAAAAAATGTTACATAGTAACCATATTACTTTACATAAATAATGTATTGGAAGCAACATTTAACATAATGATTTTTATTTAGATTGAACATTCTTGCAAAAGTCACTGTCAGAAGTCAATAAGTAAATATAAGCAAATAAAAGACGCCACTATGAGCAAAGGATTTCAGAAGTGAATCTCCTTGACAGGACTGTGCAACAAGAAGTGAATCAAGAAGACTAACCTCAGAAGTTTCAGGCGCAAAGGTCATTGATTTCTGCAATAAGAAGTGCAATGGTGCATCAATTAATCTGCTACAGGAACAAGAGCAGTCTGCATCATGTATATCCCGAGATAAGCTTAATTAAGATTGACACATTCCAAGCAAGTGTAAATTACATGATAATGCAGATACTGAATCTATCGAAGAGTGAAGACTATGACTAAATATCCAACTGCTGATTTTTGCTGTTGAATTCAAGTCCTCAAAGTCTATAAGTTTCCTTTTATGTAAATCTAAATATGAAGAAAATAAAATTGGTTGACTTGTAGACTTCACAGAAGAACATTTCCATGAGCTTTTGAACCTCCAATTGTTTAACATTAATATTTTCCTTAATTCATTCAGTACAGAATTCCCAATTTCAGTTCCATCCAAATTCTATTAGTTGGCATGGCACATAACAGAAATTCAAATCTATTGAGCAGCTAACTGTCACAGAGTGCCCCTTCTAGCCTCAAGTCTAGCAAATATGGAACTGAAATTCTCTTTGGATTCATTAAAAGGACTATTTAGCAATACTACTAAGAAAATATGCACGATTCCACATTCAATTTGTGTCCACGAGGTAATTCAATTTGAATCACATGGGAGTTTATTCCCATCCAAATTCAAACAAACGTCTCCATTCAACACCCAAGGGAACTGCATAATTTCCACAATCAAATTCTTCCAATTGAAAACAAAACACACACGTACGCTCAAGTAAATTGACTGTCCACTGTGCTCAATTCGAGCCGTGTTGAATTTAGGGATTGTCGCTTGCTTTGCTTCTCGAGGTTTAGCATCCTACCCAACCCTGTGAACTTTTTTTAATCCCAAAAGTTCTCTCGTGTGGAAGCTTACCAAGCTGAGCTTGAGCTTTTGCAGCATGTCGCCAGGCGACTGTTCCTGCCTCTTCCGCTCAAGCTCCCTGAGTCGAGCCTTGACCATCCTGACAGGTTCCCACTCCTCAGCCTCCTCCTCGGCCTCCCACCTCCACCTGGCCGTACTAGCCCTGGCGCCCCTCCACGCGTCGGCCTCGAACGCCTTCCCGAACGCCGACGACAGGTCCAGCCGCGTCGTCGACGCCGCCGACGACGAGTAGGCGCGGCGGAGGCGCGCCAGCAGCTCGGGCTCCGGCACCGGCGCGCTCAGGAACGTCTCCAGCTCCCCGGCACGCGCGCGATCAGGCGCAGGTCCTCACGCAGCCCGCGCGAGAGGAACGACAGCGCGCCCTCCCCCGTCGTCCCAACCCCGCCGCCACCACCGCCGCCAGCTGCCGCGGCGGCCGGCCGGGTGTCCACGCCGAAGCTGGCCATGTGGATGGATGGATGGACGAGCGGGCGGGCGGCCGCGAGTGGTGGGGTGCGATAGGGATAGGGATGGGGCTTCGCGCGGTGCGGGAGGAGGAGGAGGAGGGAGGCGGTGGTGGTGGTGGTGGCGGTGGATGATGGTGGAGAGGATGGGGAGGGCCGGAGGAGGAAGAGAAAGCAGCGGTGGAGGAGATTTCGCGGGGCCCACCGATGGATGACGTGGCGGGACGGTCCCACGGAGGCGGTGAGGTGGACCCTGTCTGTCGGGTGACGGAGGGAAGGAAGGCCACACGAGAAAGCAACGGCTCAGATGTAAGGTTGTGAGGAGATCGACGGCGATGGATGCCTCCACCTAGCAAGCATTTGTCTTGGCTGCTGAAGGAACGAATGGTTGGCGAGGACGGACGGACGGACTGTCGGCTGACCATGGAGTCACCCACGGCCATGAATTTCGTTTGGAAATTGGATCAGATGGGTTTGAAAAAAATCAGGAATTTTACAGGAAATTGTTCGACTTCATCATAGGAAAAACATGGAAATCATGAAATTCTAGGTCGTAAGTTACAGCAGAATTTGGCATAGAAGAAACTCTTTTATCGATCAATATTCAGCAGGGAGACCAAGACAGAAGTGGGCATTTCTTGGCATGTAAAGTACAGGCAGATTAGCATAGAACCAAGACTGAAAGCGACGCTAACTTGAGTTCAGCACGGCAGCTAAGTTGGATTCTTGCACGCTTGGCAGTGCTGCACTAGTAAAAGACCGGAAAGCAACGGCCACGCACGCGCTGTTCTTGGCAGACAAGCCGCCGTGAAGCAAACGCCACTTGGGCACGGGTATCTGAATCTGGTAAGTACATACCTCGAACCTGAACTTGTATCCTGTACAAGTGCACGGTGACAGGCTCGACTTCAGCCTTTGCTGTGACTCTGGCACAGGAGAGAGTCGCCCTGCCAGCCGTGGAATTCTCGGTTTATCATTGCTGGATGGACATGAAGAATGCCATGGAAATTCCCTTCGTGAGTTGCTTTTGGATGCAACGAAAGGAAGGCCAAAGATGTTGATGCTTACAAGTTGCGGCGTTTCTTGTGTGTTGCCTGCTAATTTGTTCCAGCCTTCAGTTGATTTGTCTTCAGTCAGGGAATTCAGGATCAATATCAGAATCTCTGATTTTTTTTTTTTTTTTTTTTGAGGCAATCAGAAATACCCTGGCCACAACTTTCTACAAGCCGCGGGCTGCTGCGCTGGCTAGCACTCATGGGCCAAGGCCCAGGTAGACAGGAGGTGGGCCACGGCTGCCTGCTGCCCTGCGGCTGGGCTCGGATTAGGGAGCGGGCTGAGGTGGAGCAGGCCGGTTGGGCCAGAGAGAGGGAGATTTCCTTTTGTCTTCGCAACTTCATTTGAAAATCAAATACAAAAGACTTTAACTAAAATAAAATATTTTTTTTTATAAATTATTTTTGAGATAGTTCAGAGTTTTTGGAGATGAAGCTTGGATTTATCTTCATAACGTATTTTTTAAAATATTTCTTTATATATTTTATAAAGAGAGCAAAATCAATTCGAGCATAGATCGAATTTAAATAAATTCTTTTCTTCACCCAATAAAATAAATGCAAGCGCCATGAGTGCAATTTTTTTTTAATTCATAAAATATTATTTTTCCTCTACTATTGTTTAGCTATTATCTAAATATTAATTCTAATAGATTTTAGAAAATTATAAAATTCAAAAATTAGAGTGTTACACTTCCTAACTCGGGCTTGTTTGGTTCGCTGTTTTTGGGCTGGCCTGCTGGGCTGCTGGAGCCTCCGTACGCACGCTAGCCAGACTCCCAGAGAACGGGAGAACGGCCGAGGGGTCCGTTTTTTCTGCGGTAATGCTATGACCTGGACGTCCGATCGGTCGGACGTTCCGTTCCTGGGCCACGACGAGGCCCAACAACACCTGCTCTTACGGCACAGTCATCGGACGGACACCCTACTTTGCTCGCATGTTAATTAAAAAAAAACTGCTCATCTACTTTTACTCCCATCCGCTCATTCCTCTTCCATCTACTTCTTTTGTCGTCCACTCGTTCCTCCCCTCTTCCTCTCAATTGCGACTAGCGCCCGCAGAGCTCAAGCCGCTTGCGGCGCTCAGTTGCTAGCCGCCGGACATGCTGCGCATGTGGTGGCGGATAGGGCCGGTGGCGACCATGGTGCGCGCCGCCGTGGAGCGGGCCTCGGGCGGATCTGCGGGGGGGGGCGTGACGTCGGTCTTGGGGGCCGGCCTTGCCGTGGCCGGCTCGGCCTCGGCGAAGGGCGGCGTCGCCATGGAGCGAGCCTCAAGCGGATCTGCGGGGCGACGGTGACCCTCTCTGTCTGGCGTTCGGGGGGCGCACGGCGAGGGCGGCCGGAGGCGGCGCCTTCACCCCACCTCCCTCCTTCCGCCCGGCGTCCTCGGCCTCCTCGCGTCCAGACGGCCGGCCGGTCTGCGCTGCCTTGCCCGGGCATGGCGCCAAGGCCGCCCTTTTTGAGTCGCGACACTTTCGGTACGCTAGCCGCCCGACACCGCACATCGACATGCCTCCATTCGACACATGTTGCAAGAACATGTTTCAATTGTTTCCGTAGTTTCTCGGGTATGTTGCAAGTGTTTCTTCTCGATGTTGCAAAAATAGATCACGATGTTTTCAATGTTGCAATGGTTGTACAAATTTGTTGCAAACGTTTATTTTAAATGTTTCCTCGGCTTTTTCCACACTTAGGTTTTCAAGGGTGTTTATTGGGATGTTGTTTTGATCTTGATGTTGCAATAAGTGTTTTTATTTTTGCACCGGGACGCTAGACCCGCGTGAGGAAAAACGGCAAACAAACTAGCACCACAGTATGTTTGATTCATATGTACATGTTGCGTATTTCCCATCTAGGCGATTTGCAAAAGAAAATCTAATACTACAATGTTGCAATGGATCTGTATGTATGTTGTAAGTTGATGCTTCAAATGTTTCAACTTTTTTAAATGTATGTTGCAAGTGTTATCTCCATATTTTAACTATTTCATCTGGATGTTGCATATTTTTATTTATATGTTGCACATTGTAGTGACTATGTACATATGGTGTAAGTGTATATTAGAAATATTTCATCTATTTTAGGTGTACGATGTTTCAAATACTACTTTATGGTGAAGTTTTAATGGTTATATATATTTTTGTTGCAAATGTATATTTCATTTGTTTCATCTGCGCTGTCAGTTGGTAGACACGCTTTAACTTCGGGTTAATCTAGCGCTCGGACGTCCGATGGCGATCGAATCCATCGGACGCCCTCCCATGGGCCTGCACACACGTGGCCCACAAAAAGAGCTCGTCCCGTCCCACCTGCACACCGCATCATCACGGGCAAAGGCAGCCAGGCGGTCAGCCCCGTCACGTAGGAGTAGCAGTTGAGCACAGTGGTGCATGCGGCCCCGCGCTGTTCTGCTCCAGTACGGGCGACCGCACAAAGAAAACACTTCTGGACCCTTGCGACGACAGGCGTCGGGTTTTGGGACTGACACAGGCTTTGCTACAAGTTTCTCTGAACGGACTGTTTGTATGAGAGGTGCCCATTGACGTGCCCGTCGGCGCGGATGACTTCGGATCTCTACCGACGCGTCTGTCGCCGTCTTATATAGGTGTAGATCCCAAGCTTGCTTGCTAGGGTGAGTGTGTGAGTCTGTGTGCGTGTGGTGGTGTGAGTTAGTGCGTGAGTTCGAATCAGATACTACAACTTGAGGCGTAAAAAAAAAAAAAAACATCGGAAGCCGCCCCCACGTTTGCTGCTGCTGCCCTGCTTTTTGTGAGCGTGCTGCTACTTTTCCTGCTAGCTAGACCTGGCAGTCTTGCTTGCTGCACGTTGTGCATGCTGATCACTGTCTTGATGCGTGCTTATCAACAGGATGGGTGTGTGCCTGTGAAGTTAAAGGGGCCTGGCTTGGCTGGCGCTCGACCCGAGTTCGCGTCACCTCCGAGTCGTCGTCCCTGCTTGCGTCCTCCCCGCCCCTTCTCGAGCTTGTGTGCAGCGTCTGCGTGCGCCATGGCCTCCACTGTCCTCTCCTCGTGCACTGCCGGCTCACCTGCTGTCTCAGCCTCCCCTCTCCACCTCTCAGCGTCGGCGAGCTTCTCAGCTTCTGCCCCGGCGCGCGCCTTTCTCCTTCCATCCCCTTCGCATCTCCGTAGATCCGGTGCGCTGGTGACCCAGCTCCAGTGTTGTGCTCGCTCTTGCTGGGCTACGAGGGTGTTGGTTGCGCCACGTCTGTGGCCAGCCTCCTCGCTGACACAGCGGATCTCTGCTCCGACGAACAAGCAGGCAACCGCGCGCGCGGAGACAGACGAACCACGCGTCTGTGACCTCCAGCGCCGTGCGGAGGCAGACGAACCACGCGCGGGGCGTCCACCATGCGGTCAGCACCTGTGAGCTCCAGCGTCCTGTGAAGAACAAAGCAGCACCACCGTGGGAGAGCAGAGCAGCAGCACCCTGGTGATCGAGCAGAGCAACACCATCGTGAATCGTATCGACGCCATCCCCGAATGGTCTGCTTTCGCTCCATGCTTCATTGTACTACTTGGCAAGTAACGTGGTGGTAGCATGTTGTGCCCTACTGCTTACTCGAGCAAGAAAGGAGATGGAGCAGTGTGCCCAATTTTTAGCAAGGGAGGATACAGAGAGCAGAGGAGTGAGCTTGACGAGCTGGTTGTCAAGGTGCTCGCCCACCACCTGTTTGATTAAATTTCCGATGGGGGGTAAACTTACCAGTTGAAGAAAGGGTAACTCTAAGCAAACGAAACTAGACAACCAAACTAGGTTAGCCAGATTTAGGTAGCACATAACAACCAAACACTACTAGGGTGCCTTCACTTGACATAAGTGGCATAAGTGGCACATTACAGAGTTACATCGAACAGATGTAAGAGCATCTCCAATGGTTTGGCAAATTGCACTTGGCAAAAGTTGCAATTTGCTAAGTCCGCGAGATGTTTTTCAAGTTAAATCAAACCCCATCTCCAACGGTTTGACATTTTTAACTTGGGAAAACCCAAATTAGTGGCTGCATGCAGCATGCACGGAAGAGAAGCAGGCGGTGCACGAAGGAGAGGAGTTTTACCAAGTTGAGATTCACTTGGCAAATATGCGCGGCTTGGACCCTCAAATGCCAAGTCTCACCAATTTGCCAACTAAAATGTCAAACCATTGGAGATGACAATTCATAGATTTTGGCAAAAATAAGGAATGCCAAGCCCAAATGCCAAAACCGCTGGAGTTGCTCTAAAGATGGCATTCCTTGGTTGGGATTTGTACGAAAAGCTTACATGGCATAACCTAAAGCTTTTGTCGTGGAAAGAAAAGAACGAAAGGAATGCCACATGAGAAACCATTTATGGATTACAGCAAGACTCTAAACAGTAGCATTCAAAGTTCAAGTGTCAATAGAGAAATTTTATGGGTTTTAAAGAGAACAAGAAGGACAATAGTGTTATGAAAAGTTCAGGACAAAATGACCTATAATTTAGAATAGAGAGAGCATCACATAACGACCTCTGTTTTGGGACCGAAGTAGTAGGTTTGGAAGGATCTAAGCGGGTTCATATATGATGCAGTCAAGCAGACACATACTGTACTTCATATTTTCTCATTCTGCTCATATATATTGTCTCCACTTCAAGACTTCTAAGATATGAGTACGTGCGTGACACATCACATATCGTGTTCTTCTCCTCCCTACTTGGCTTCTAAAGATAGAGAGAGAAGAAAGGGATGTCACTACGTCAAAAGTTTCTTTGTAAGAGCCGGGTCGGTTCGCTTATAGGAGCGTCTTAATCTCGAGCCGCCTTTAAAGTAACTTTGCCATGCGACCGAAACGACCGCCCTTCTGCGATCACTCATTAAGAGCGGTACATTGTTCCCAGCCCGTCCCTACGGTTTACACATAAGTTAGGGGCGGCTGGTTCTCCACCCGCTCTTGCTAATTTATTCATTAAGGGCGGTGCGGGGGACAACAGCCGCTCTTACTAAGTAATCAAACTGTGGGCTCGTCCCTTGATTGGGCCTGGGCGGGATTGTTTTGAAAGGCCCGGTGGAACCACAAACGCGCCACTTCTTGTCTTCTTTTTTTTTTTTTTTTTTTTTTTAACGCCATCTTCTTCCCAGGCGAGACTTCGCGCGGCGATGAAGAACACAGCCTTGTCGGCCGCCATGAGAAGAGTAGAATAAGCAGCCAGTGGAGATTCCAAGCTCCGGTGTCCTAGTTCATTCGCTCCTTTCTACCTCCTCGACCCACTCTCCCCACTCGCAGCTTGATCACTCCCCGCCCGACCACTCGACACATAAAGAAAGACTCGAGCGCCTCTCTCTCGATCTCCTCCCAAAAATTGCTCAAAGGCAGGTTACTTGAACTGATCTGAAATCCTTTGGTGGAGAGCTTGTTGAAGGTAAGGGGAAATGCTATTTCAAGCTCCAAATTAAAAGTTTGCATGGTTGATTAGTGACTAAATTAGCTAGAGCTTTGTTTTTCTCTCTCTTCCGTCGCCATGGTGCTTGAGCTTGTATGGAGCTAATTAGACCCTAGTTTTGAAGTTATTAGTGTGGAATAGCTAGAGAAATGAGCTCACAACATTTATTTAGTGCCTCTTGCTTTATTTAAGTGGAAATTTGAACCCTAGGTTTCATGTACAGTAAGAAATCTATTTCAGATTTTATATATATATATAATTCTTGCTAGATGAGATTTGAGCCTTGTTATTCATGTATTTTCTTTAATTTTGTTCTTTTCTTTACAAGAGATGGAGCACGAGGAGCGAGTCATGGTTTTTAATAATTCTTGCTAGATGAGATTATACAGCCCATTTATTCATGTATTTCCTTTTGCTCTTTTCTTTACAAGAGATGGAGCACGGGGAGTCTTGGATGTATGGTTTGTCAAGGTTGGATGATGCTTACATGGACCAAGTGGACAAATTTCTTGAATCTGCAAAGAAGCATGCATCAACATTGAGATATAATAAGGATACAATTAATTGTCCCTGCATAGATTGCAAGAATCTTATTGCATATCCGAGGTGGGAACCATCAAACAACACCGGTTATCCGGGATTTGTTCGGGACTACACAAGTGTGGACTCATCATGGTGAGACATTGATTATCGATGACGACACCAATTATCAACAACGAGGACACACTTATGGACCAATACACAAATGAGATTTATGAAGACACGGGCTACAACCCTCGCCAATGAACAAGGTGGTGATCACTTTCGGAGGAATCAACAATGTGCGATGGTGCCGGTGGTGCCGGTGGTGCCGATGGCGGAGCATGTGAGGGGGTGAAGATGATGGTAACGGTGACCGTTTGGAGGACATGCTTCGGGCCCTTGGACCAAAATATTACTACAAAAGAGAGGTCTACAAAATGTAGAGAGGGTTAGAAACAGTCGTCGAAGAGGAGACCTTATGGTGTTGAGAAGGGTTGTCTTACACACTTTGGACCTTTGCTCCGCTTTGTCCTTGAGCTACTCATCCCGAAGGCTAAGTACGGTTGGTCCGACCGCAGTTTCGATGATCCTGTTGAGTCTCCTATCACGCAGTCTTTGCCACCGCCAAACAAAGTTCCCACCAACACTTACCATGCAAAGAAGGTTATAAGTCCATTGACAATGGGTGTTGAAAAAATCCATGCATGCCCCAACCATTGTATCCTTTTTCGTGGTGACACGTTCAAAGGTCCGGACAAATGTCCTCATTTGCGGGGCTAGCCGTTATAAGGACAATGAACTTTACGGTGGAGGAGAAGCCTCCACGGGAAACAAGAAGGACTAAGAAGGGTGCGAAACAAAGTGTACAAGAACCTCGGCACCCGAGAGGACACTCCATTAGGCAACGATGCAAAAAAGAAAAGAGTTCTGCCTTGGTAATGTGGTACCCGCCGGTGACCGACCGTTTGAGGCGTATCTTCATGAACCCTAAGGAAGCCGCGCTCATGACATGGTGGGACGACGGGCGCAAGAAAGATGACGACGTGATTGCACACCCGGTAGATGGTAGTCGGTGGAAAGACCGATGCCAACAATGAAGAGTTCAGCAAAGACGCCAGAATGTACGGTTCGCCTTGAGCACCCGATGGAATGAATCCCTTCAATGAGAGGGCGACCGACCACGGCACTTGGCGGTGATCCCGTCCATGTACAACATCCCAACATACTTGTGTCGAAGAAGAAAGTACCTTTTCTCACTTGTCTTATATACGGCCCTAAACAACCGGGCATTGATATGGATGTGTTCATCGAGCTTTGTCTTTGCAAGAATTCGAGACACTATGGAAGTGCAGGGTGTTGATGTACGATGCTTTCGAATGGAGGACTTCACATTAAGAGCAATAATTTTTGTCACTATCAACGATCACCCCGCGTTGTTTGCCATGTGCGGGCGGATCAAAGGCAAGATGGGATGCTTAGTATGCTTGGATGATACTAAATCGGTGTGGCTAACGCATCCAAGAAGTTTGTTTACTTAAGGAATCGTCGCTTCTTAAACACTTTGCGCTCACAAGTACCGTGGCAAATCGTACTTGAAATACTATGGGGACATCCCAGGATGACCCACCTCAGGAGAGACGTCATAATGGACGACGTGTGTTCGAAATGGTGAAAACCATACGGTCGTCTATGGGAAGAAGAATCCGGATGGAACGATCGGAGATAGAAGCAAACCTCCTATCGAAGGCGTACCTTTTAAGAAACATCCATCTTCTTTCGATATACGCCTTCTTTGGCGAGAGTGGCAATCCCCATGCCATTGATGCTATGCATGTGCGGAAGAATGTCTTTGGTATCGGTGGTACCTTGATGGACCGCGCCAAGTCAAAGGATGGTCCGAGGCGGAAGGACATGGAGCAACTAAAAGTGATGCGAGCTTCACCCGGTACATCGGGATAATGGAAAGTGCAAAGCGCCCGCGGCTTGCTACAACCTAGACATAGAAGAGAGGAGAGCTTTACTCACATCTATAAAGAACCTCAAAGTCCCCAGCGGGTTTTCGGCTAACCCGAAGAAGCTAGTGTCGATGAAGGACCTATCATTTCACTCTTGTAAGGCTCACGATTGTCTTATGATGCTGACATTGTACCTACCAATTGCAATCGGGGTTATCAAGCGAGTTCTAAAGATGGCCATCACCCGCATGTGCTACTTCTTTACAAAGATCTCACGCAGTCGTTTCACAAGCAAGAGCTACGTGACCTACATGATTTCATGGTGGAGACCCGAGAACCAACTTGAGATGTGTTTACCTCCTGCTATTTTTTCGATATAATGGTACATCTCATGATTCACAGTTCATCGAGATAGAGTCTTTGGGCCCAAGCTACTTGCATGAAATGTGGGCCTACGGCGGTTCATGTCGGTCCTAAGCCGATACGTGCATAATCGAGCATACCCGAGGGCTCCATGATAGAGGGTTACACTAGTGAAGAGGTCGTCGAGTCTTTGCCAAGAATATCCGCTAGTACGAGAGGGGATCGGCAATCCCGATTCGTCGTCACAAGGGCGAGCTACGGGAAGGGCATCGGTGGTAGGAAAACATTCGGCGACCATGGATATAAAAATGTCGGTCGGGGCATTTACGTGTCTTGCGGGGGCACAAAAACGATGCGACCTTACGTTGACGAACACATGGCTCTCATAGAGCGGGGAGAGGAAAGGTCGTAAAGATGATTGGGTCCTGAAAAGCGGCCACGAGGCTTCGATTTATTACGGTTGAAGGACCGGGACATACCACTGGAGAAAGTGAAGACTCTATTACCATCGATAAATTGGCGAGGGGACCATCGAATCATGTGACGTCTTGGAATGCTTATGACATCAATGGGTACACATACTATACGCACACAAAGGATAGTAAAAGTGCAAACCAAAAAAGCAAAGGCGTTCGAAACCGCAATCAATGACAAGTGGGGAAGAGGTCACAATCTTTGGCATAATTGAAGATATATGGGAGCTTGATTATGGAGGAAATCTAAAGATGGCCGTGTTTCGATGCCGGATCAAGCAATTTGAATTTAACGAGATCGGGTTGAGAGTTGTGGACCTCGAGAATATAGGCTATGAAGAGGACCCTTGTGTGCTCGCTTCACGTGTTGCACAAGTTTTCTATTTTCCTGACCCGGCAAGTAACCTCAACCCAAAGAAGAAGACTAAGCATGTGGTTGTCTCAGGAAACAACACATTATCGGAGTTGATGGCGTGGAAGATGTTAGCGCTTACAACGAATACGGTGAGATGCCACTATTCACAAACTTTATTGACAAGATCGATGAGGTGGAAAAGAAACTACCCAATGACATGCGCCATGGGAAAGAAAAGGTGGCAAGGGGGAAAGTTGTTTGACTAGCTAGTTTGTGCAAGTGTGTGTTTGAGAGTACATTTATATATGTAGTGTATGAGAGACTACATTTATGTATGTGTGTGTGAGACTACATTTATGTATAATTAGCATTAATTTATGCATATGTGTGAATACAATTAACATTTATTTATGTGTGTTTCTATGCAACCAATGGTTATAACTAGCATACCATGTTATGTCGATGGCCTGTGACCCTTGTTTCAAAAGTCGGAAGCGCGCGAGTGCATGGATGCACACTTGCTACTCCCTAACACTAATGAGCTCATCAACCTCACTAGGCTCTTGCTTTCCCTTGCACTCACAATGTTTCTTCAAGCGGAACAAATGGGCAAAAGAGAGGTAAGGACGAAGGGGGGTAAGTATATATAAGCCCCATTTCAAATCGAGAGTTCTCGATACTTGATTATCGCGTCACGGACGCCGCTGTAAGGTGTGACCGGGCGCTACCGGCAAATTAAAATTCTCCGTTAAGGCTCGACACGGCGCCTTCGAGTCCGATCGGTGGAGACGGACGGCGGTCCCGGTCATGAAAGGAACATCTCTGGAGCTCTCGGAAGTGACCGGACGCCGGCCGTCCGGCCGAAGTCGGCCGAGCGTCCCCGCTGGCGTAAAACCCTCCAACACCGGACGCGATTCGCCGGCTTCCTCCAGCATGACCTTTTTTTTTTTTTTTTTTTTTTTTTTTGAAAAAAGGGGCCATAGCCCAAGCTTATATATTATGAATGAATGATGGCAGTGGACTACCAAGAGAATACAATTGTTCTTAAATACAACATCCCTCATGATAGAAGGACATGAATTCTTATGAGGGGCACCATGACATTCCATTGTAGGATAACTAGAAGAGCAAATCTGCTTAGAAGCCTGAGAAGTTAGATCATGAGCAGCTCAAATATTGGACCTATCTATCTTATGAACTTGAGCTTTAGATCCTTGCATAGAGACTGTATGTCTGGAGAGAGCTGGAGTCTCAATCTGGGAAAGCATCAGTTGCCTCTTGTTCACAGAATTCAACAAGCAGGCTATTATGCGTATTGAAACAAACATTGTAATATGCGAACAACTTGCAGATAATTGCCGCCAAATGGAGTGCAGAGGCTTCAGCTTGAAGAAATTTAGAGCACTTACGTGCTTGTCCCAGTATAAAGAACTTTTGGAGAGTATGAGCCATGTACACAATTTGAAAACAAACACCTCAAATTCCACACAAATATGAACAGGCATAATTTAGTAGCATCATATATCATTTCCAAGTGCCAAGTTTAACCAGTGCAAGCGCAACCACCAGAAAAAAATTTACATACTTCAGACGACAAACCACAGGACTACCACTACCATCAATTCCAAAGCCTAACACCGATTGCAAAGTAAGTGCAGCAAAGTTGTAATGCTGCCAGCATCCATGTCAACTGCAGTTCTAGCATATGATCTACTACCAGATCTAGTTCAGCATGACTACCACAACCACTACCAGCAAGACTACTATATACTACTACCATGAAGACTACCACTACCAGCAACTAGCCCTTGTCAACTAGATTTCATCCTTCACCAGCAACCAAAAGAACCGTCTTCACTTCTTTATCGCCGGGTAGATGATGCCACCATCAGCAAAGCAACCACAGCAAGCAGCCAAGACACCAGGCTTGAGGAGCTTTGTTCCTCCCTCCTCACAGCTCTCTCGACTTGTGGTAGTAGTTGGCGAGAGATGTCATGGGCCACCCTTCTTCAAATGGCTAGCTGCGCTGGACCTTATTCTTGAGGTTCTCGTTGGCTTGAAGCCACTTCTTTGATCTGCAGGGCTTCAATGAGTTATTCATGTGCAGTTGATTCAACTCGCCTAGCTGTCTTCAGCTCCTTGGTGAGTTTCTTCAGGCTTTCTTGAACACGTTTAGGCCATGGCTTGTCCAACCACCGGGGTGTGCTGGCACTGATCAACCACCTCCTATCCAACATTGACAAATCCAATGGTGCTGAGCAAACATGAATGAATGGTAGGATTCAGCAAAGACGTAATTGAAACAGGTGGGCTTCCAATATACCTCATCGGGGCAACCAAGGAATCGCCTTCCGGTGTCCTTCCCGGCAGGCGCCTCTTCATCACCAAGTGCGCCCGTGCTCACACTTCCGAGTTCGACATGGGCGAGGCGGACCAATCTTGGACGAGGCTCGCCTTCGGGGATGCCGGAATCGCGGTGCCTCTGTTCGTGATTTTGGAAATAAACCGGATGAAGGTTGACAAGTAAACAAGATGACAATCAGGATCAAGTAAACAAAACCCTAGGTAACAAGTAAACAAGTAAACCGGAACCTTCCTGTTCTATCAAAAATTTTGGGATATGATCAAGCCAAACATTTTAGCCATGTTTGATGACTTCTATAGAGGAGAGTTAGATATCTTTAGACTGAATTTTGCTTTAGTGACTCTTTACCTAAGGTTCCCGAAGCTTGTAATATGGAGCAATTCATTCGAAGCCTATTAGCATACTTAATCGTAGTTTCAAGATGTTCTCCAAACTCCTCACCAATAAACCGGGATTTTTTGAAATTTTAGAATCCGGGGGCCATGAAATTGTCAAGAAATTTACAACCTCAACCATCAAGAGTATACCAACTCTAACCTTAACACATCAGTAAGCAAAACCGAGGCATGTAAATTTCTTGGCAACTCGATGAACACTTGCTCACAAGCCAAATATGATCATGAAATTAATCTCAATTACCCGCCATTAAAGTCATCATCGGCCTTGGGGTTTAGCAAAAGCGTAATTAGATTGACAGGTGCATCATAGGCATCGGTTGCCCAAATATAAGAGTTTTTCAGGCACAACATCGGTTTGCGGCATGCACGTGCATCGGTTTGCAACATGCACAACTATTTCCCATTGAATTATGAAGCCATTGCAATCATCATTGACCAAAAGAAAACTAAAAATGTTTATAATCAAACTATAGGCAATCAATTCTTATGCTAAACAAAAAAAAAAAAAAAGAGACCGAGATGAACAAAAAATTGAGAACGTCTGAGAATACTTATACGTTTAGTGGTGACCACCTTGATACCGAAAGCATGGTCAAAAACTACTTGATCCAAAGCTCAAAAACCACCAACTTGCCACCTCATATAAACAAATTGAAAGATTGATATAAGCAAAAATAATAATAAATCCATTGCTTTAAAAAATCCAGTGCACTTAGATATAGTGAAAAAGAAAAATGAGCAGTTTTGAGGAGAGGATAGACCTTAATAAAGAAACTGGAGAATGATTAGGTGTATCTTAAACTCCCAAACTAATTAATCACCTAAAATCAAAACCAAAAGGATCAAAATCCATAGCAAAGTATGCTTAATTTACATCATAAAAATACTAAATTTACACCAAAATATTGGTGTAATAAAAACAGATTATGTAGTGTAACTTACTCGATAAAGAAATGAAAAAGACCTTGAACAAACTCAGCCTCCGAAATTCAAACCGGTCATATCCTACTTAAGAAATAATTGACACCTGAAAATGGTAACACAAATGGGAGGAAAAAAAACAATAAAGTGAGGCTCTACAATTCATAAAGGTCATAAGATGATGAACAAAAATAGCTACAAAAGAATACTTATCTGCTCGGCCATGACCACAAATGAAATCAAAAAAAAATCTTCACAAGCCTCTCATCCCAACAGACCTCACAACCAAATAGAATAATAGTAGTTAAAATACGAAAAAATTTGCAAACACAAGCAAAGAGAGGAATTTAAAATACCCAAGATCAAGCATTTCGTTGTCTATATAGAAAATAATTGAGACACACAAATAGGATAAAAAGCAGCGAAAAAAGTTTTATCCCTCCTCCTTTACGGGGGCTTGGGACACCGCTATGATGAACTCATAAAATAAAGAGCACCATCATAGGCGGAGTTAAAAACTTTTTTTCACATATTAGAGTACTGATTATCGAAATAAAACTATAAGCAAACAAGCGTCATAAAAAGAAGGTACTGAGTGCGGAGTTATTACAAACATGAAAACGATTGCAAATATAATCGGTTCGACGAAAGCGAAACAACCAAAGCATAAGAATATTATAACAGTTCAACATAACCAAAAAGCACCGCAGAATGATGAACTAGGACTTGAACTTGAAACGACAACCAGCCATATTCCAATCTCATCGGACGTTGGGGATGTTATCTGCGGGGGCCAAAAAGCCATCGCGGGGATATAGGACTAGTAGACATCACCTAAAGGAGACAGTTTCTCAACATTCTTTACCCGGTAGAAGCAAATTTCTTGATCTTCAACAATAAAAGAACGTCCAGCCATTAAGGCGGCATCATCGGCATCCACGGCAAGCACATAAACGATCACATGCATATAGTCCATACAAAACTTGTATGCTTGGTGAAGAAATGATGGCCCACGATTCTCCTTGATCACACGTGCAACTAGCTTCACAAGATCACCACCGGTGAAACCCATGACCCAAGAACTCTAGGCCCGATCACCCTCAACTAATTGGAGATTCTCAATAACAAATAAAGAGGCATCTTCTTCTTCCCGCGAGTGCAATCGAAGCGATTAGCCTAAATACAAGAATAATATTCATTAATTAAATTGTAGAGAAGCAACATGAATAGAAACACAAATGCATAAAAAGGTATACCTTAGTAGTGACAGATATAATATTAAAAGCTTCAGCGAAGAAGTGGTCCCCGCGAACAATACTCTTGACTTGATAAACGAAGAATTTCCCTCCAACATGAGCATTATAACCACGATAAAAAGCATTTGCCAAATCAGCATGGGTAACCCAATAGACAGTTTGTCGTACCGCATCATAGCAGAATTTCCCTCTCCTAACATAAATAATATGAGCAAAATGCTTGACGGCTCGGCAACAAGCATGATCGGATCATGAGTTTTCCAATCGAACCAAACTTACGAATTGCAAGCAAATGAGTCGATCACCGATTCCAAATTAAGAACTTCCATAACATGACTTGAAATGGGACAATCGCTAAGCTCAAACATACTCAAATTCCTAGGGTTTGCCATCACTCAAATAACCGAAAACCTGATTTAAAAAAAATCAGACTAGGAATATGCATATATAGAAAGAAAATTAATAATATAAAGCATATTCAAATAATAGGAATTTGTTGCCAAATAAATGGCGAGAATCCAAAAACATGAAAGTTGAATAATTACAAATCATCACTGATATCATGAAGGGGATAAACATTCTCAACAAAAAATTACACCTAAAATGATTATATTTTACACCAATAAAGTTCTTGTAAATCATATACAAGAACATATAAATTGGTGGATAAGATCTTTGAAAACAAAAGAGTATGACAATACAATAAGATCTAATACTATAAGCATGCCATAATCGATAATGACATATATATGCAAACAAAGAAAGGGATTGGAACAAGATTGACAAAGTGGAAAATGTTACGAGCACAACAAGATCAACTAAACGAGAGAAACAGGGAAAAATGGATCTAGATACAATACTAAAGCCACCAATCAAAAGAGTATGACAAGACACTAAGATCTAATACTATAATCATGCGGTAATCAACATCTTGACATATATATGCAAAACGAGAGAGGGATTGGAACAAGATTGAGAGTGGATGATGATACAGAGCACAACAAGAAAAACTAAACAGAAAAACAAGGCACCAGAAGGGAAGATAAGAGGAAGATAAGAGGATCCAGATAAGAGTATGACACTAAGGATTCAGATATAATAATACACACAACAATCAAACGGATTGAGAGAAAGATAAGAGGAAGATAAAGAGGCACGGGGAGAACTCACCGGCAATAGGAGCACAAAGATCCAAACGTGAGAAAGGAAATAGGAGGAAGACGGGATGAGCACAAGTGAGGGGAAATGGAATTTATAGACGGAAGGGAAACGCTTGAAGGGGAGAAGTCAAGATGGAAGGAGGAGGAAATGCGAAGGGAGAGGGAGAAGCCGTGTAAATGCGAGCCACAACGGAGCACTAATTGGCGCGAGAATCAAGGAGAAATATCTCCCCTCACGAAGCATGCATTTGCTTGTTATTCGTGAAAGTAGCACTAGTGAATTACTCATGGCTTGTAAATCCTCTTTTGTGATCGGTGTGCTTGAGCTCCCATCGGGATTTGGCACCGTGCCATTAAACAGCAAACGTCAAGTGAGTGTATCACCACAACGGGGATTAACATGTCGGCAAGCACGTGAACCTCGGTGAAAATCATCGTGTCACTTGTGTTGTGCTTTTGGAGATTTCTCTTGGTACACGGTGATTAGCGACAACCTCGACACTACAACGGTGGTATTGTATCCTAGTCCACTCGCATTACTTCCACTCTCTAGCTTGAGTAGTTTGTAGTGTGCTAGACTTGTTTAGCCTTGCTTAGCTCCTAGTGGTTGATCTAGTTAGCTTATATTGTTCACTTAGGAGTAAATTAGCAACCTAGCTATTGCTTGTATCTAGAGACAATAGAATTGACTTGTGGCTTGCATAGCTAGTTCATAGCACCGCTATATTCACTTCTCCATCTTATTTACTAACCGCTTTGTTTAGTGTTGTTGCAAGAATTTTTAATAGCCTATTCACCCCTCCTCTCTAGCCATTAGGACCTTTCAAGCCCTGACCGGCTTCTAGAAGGAAGTGAACCAAACAACACCATCCATCTCCCTAAGGCCGGCTAAATCAAGCACCGGCTAAAATTTAGGGCCGGGCCACACTTGGTACGCCTAACCAAACACGCCGGATTGTTTCCCATATGGAGCCCACCACGATGATGAATGGGCTAGACCCAAGGCATTGGGCATTTCTTTCTTGACCCCCTTTGCCTTGGGAGAGAGGAGGATACCCGAGGACTGAGGTTATGTTGAACCAAGTGTGCGTCCTCGGGAAAGTCAAGCTCTCACCCGAAGGCCAAGCCTGGCCCGACACCTCATTTGGTCTTCCCGATGTAAGCCGCGAGGAAGTGGAGTCGGTTGATGTTATTGGGGACCTTCGTCATTTGTCCGATAGCTTTTCTTGTATCTTTTCCATCCACTTGACTACCACGATTGTAGTGCTACTACCTCTCTTCATTCTCCACAATGTAACCTACGGTAGCAAGGTCTTCTTACCCCCTTCTTATCCCCCATTGCGGGTGCCCTAACGGGCGTGTGTGTGTTGCGTTAATAGATGTAAGCGAGGTTTGTGTTTTTAGATTGTTGCGATGCCAGTGTCAACTAAAGGAGGTGGGTCTCTCGGGCTTAGAAGTCATGTTCCCGAACGTGAAGAACGTGATACGGAACATGATATGTGGTACGCCATTCTCAAAAACTATGGAACGAAGAGGGTATACAGTTTTAGCTTGTACCAAATCAAATGGAACGCTGTACCTAATCTAGATGGAACGTATTCTTGGAACGTTCTCCCTTGTCGGGCGGATGGATAGATCTAAGCTTAGTGTTTAAAACACTTGATGACAAAGATTTCCAGACGCCAACAGACTCAACGTTTCGCCTATGTTTATGTTCTCCAAGACGCGTTGCATCGCGTGATTGGGAAGGATGTTCCATTGTTTCCCTACCACGAACCGAACGCCGTTCCCTCCCGTGGCTACGGGGTCGGCCCGGGGGTGGGGGCGGAGGGGCGGCCGCCGGGCCCCTCAAGCTGTCGTGGGCCCCCACCATGCACGCGGAGACTTCCATGGCCGCGCGCCCAGCGCCCCAGATGCTTTGTTTGCTACAATAATGATGCTACCCACGTTACGTTACCATTTTTCATCCTCTTTTTCTCGATGATGGCTTGGGTGCTTGTCTGCTGCTGCAGATGCGCTGCATGCTACTAGCCTACTACTTGGTATGCGTGAAATCTGTTTTGTGCTCGTTTTCACTTACGACGCAGTTTTAAAAATTCGAGCAGATGTCTTCTATAAATAATGTTGTTATAGTAGTAAAGAGTCCGATTGATTGCTTGGTGACCAAAATTTACCATGCCAAGAATTTAGCAAATCGTGATTTTGACTAGTGATTGGTTGGCTACTAAAACCTATCAACTTCTCACATTTGGCTTGCCAAATCTTTTGACAATTTTATTGCTGAACTTTTGGCTTGATAAATCCATGGCATGACAAATTTTGGTTGTCAGTCAATTAGGCTCTAAAAGGAGGAAACAAGTGATCACGCAGAAGACACATCTAACGTTCTTTAATAAATACTAATATGAACATAAGGGACATAGATGAATCATAATTAATGCGTGTAGGAGCAAACAAATGTTACTAATTCCGATAGCAAGGCTTTACGGTAGATAATAATTTGAACGCCGATGAGGATGATAACCACCAAGACGCGACCAGTTTTGAATAAGGTTTGAGTCAAATTTTAGAAATATAAATTATGAATAATTGTTGAGTTTGAAAATGTGAAAACCGTGTGAATAGATTTATCTTGAAAAAATATTTTCATAAAAATATTCATATATGACTTTTTATATTTTATAAAAATAAAAAGGCAGTTATGTTTTTGACACTATGTCGCTGTTCAAAAATGACATCTTTTACCAACTAGAGGGAGTAATACATGTAGGGGCCCCACTTTTTACCTCTTGCCCCGGGCCTCCAAAATCTCAGGGCCGCAGCACTGGTGGCTAAGCTCGGGTCTAGAATTACACACAAAAAGAAAAAGGAAAAAAAAAAAAGCTCTCGTCTAGAAAGGCCGGACTCATCACAATTTGCCTCCCAGGTTCGGCCCTCCCCCTCTCCTCGCTAGCTCTTACACTCAGACGGGACGGGCGACGAATGGGCGCGCGGCGGCATGGGCGATGGCTGGCGGCGGACGCTTTCTGCAGCGGCGACACCTTGGTCTCCGGCTTTGTTCCCACCAAGGTAGGCGCACCCCACCCGCCCACCACTCTCCTTCTCTCCCGGGGCCCGAATTAATCCCCCCCACATTTCCCTAACCCTATAATCGATCTGCTTTGACCGAATGCTCCCAACCAGGCGCGGCTGGGCCTATCAACAGCGCATCCCACCATGTCTTCCCTGTGGCTCCCCGAGGATGGAGCCATCGCCGAGGGAGCATGTCAACGCCAACATGTGCCGCCGAGGATGGATTCGGCAGAGACCGGGCTCCCCACCGATATCGCGCCCCACTTGCGGAAGGGAGAGGGTAATCGAGCTGATAGTGAAGTCATCCGGACAAGGGCAAACAGGGGCGTGTGTTCTTCAAATGCCCAGCAAATGAGCCCGTACTGGAAAGTGGTGCCATTTGTGTCTTTTTTAGTTTGGCTTCCTGCTGCAGAACGTACCTAACTGGTTGGCCATTTTGCAGGTGCCTGGTAGATGTAGGTTCTATGAATTCCAGAAGACATACTTGAAGAAGCTGGGGGAGCTGAAGTATGTTGTCATCGATCTGAAGCTGGCCTTGCTGCATCACAGGGAGAAGAACCAGGTGCTTGGGGGTTTTGGTCAGGAGAAGAAGTGCAGTCACAGCTTGCTGGAAGTGCTCCCAGGCTTGGTGGAAATGCTCCCAGGCCCACCACCATACACATTGAGATGAAAGCTGGATGCCCTGTTCTCATTGCTTAAGATGTTTAGTGTAGCCTTGTTCTTTGGTGTTCTTGTTGGCAAATGTATGCTGTGTTCAATTGAAGGGACAATTTAGTATAATTGTCTTCTTTTCGCTATTTAGGGTCTTTGGTAGGGGCATGTGTGCCTAGGAATGAAAAATAGATTAGGAGTATGTAGTTCCACTTATGTAGTATGTAGTTCCATTAGTTGCAGACTAATATAATGAAATATGTAGTTCTTGATGTATTTGCCACTAGTTCAGACAATGGCAATGTCCTTGAACAAATAATTTTGCAGATGTAATGACAATGGCAATTTCCACTATTATAATTTGGCAATGACAATGCCTTTTCTTCTCTACTACATAGTGTCTCTAGCAATAAGAACAAGTGGTTAGAATGACTCATATACACAAAAGCCAACATAGTTGTACTCATAAGATATGCATGAAACATTAGTACAATAGGCATTGCTCATATGTGATCAGAGTAATAGGAATGCGAAGCAAGACACATAGAGCAGAGGACGAACTGAGTGACATAATAAAAGATACCAAGAGACAACCATAGGTCACAAGTCACAATTCAATGAAATGGGGAGTAAACAAGGATATGCAATAGTCATGGGTGCATCATCACAAAAAGAACATTGACTCCCTCCCTCACATGCTACCCCTAAATCTACATACTCTCATCCCTCTCCCCTTTGGCATCAAGGATAAAAAACTAAGGCTTTCCCTATTAGGAGAGGGGCAAATGTGCAAGCCGATCCGGAGGGTGTGGTGCTAGAAGCAATCCAAGGCTGTGGCTAGCCGACCACCGTGGCTGAGCCCGCCCAATGACCGAACCGCCTCGAGAGGTAGTGCAGGCCTGCTCTATGGTAGCGGGAACTGTCCCCGGAAAAGTGGCACCAACCCGTGCGACCCTGTGGCGGGTTCGAGCCGGCGGCACGTGAAGTAGTAGTCAGGGTGCCATCGTGACTCGTCTTGGTCCAGGTATGCACTTGGAGTAAGTAGAAGGTGCCGACGACGCAGAGTGGGGCCGCCTCTGCCGCCGTGACGCTTAAACCGGCCGGCAAGCAAGTCGTGAGGCCGAAGAGGAGGTACCACGCCCCGTAGTGTCTTACAAGAAAGGGTGAGCCTCGTGATCTCCCTCGAGCAGCAGCGCAAGCGGAAAGCACCTGCGATCCGTGGTGATCGGGCGACAAGTCGTGAGCCAGCGTCGAACCCTCGAAAGTACCTCCGAGGTGTGGATGAAGCAAACACTCAGCCGCGCGGAAAGTCCCCGCAGCCAGGTGTCCGAGGTAGTGGCCGACCCCCGCAGGCCTCCGAGATGGAGCAAGCCTGAATCGGCGCCGGAGGGTCCCGAGCGGAGAGTCAGCACAGCTTCGCGCAGGCCGTTGGTGCGACCTCCTCGCAAGTCATCCCTCGATGCTGGATCCGCTACGGCCAAAGCTATAAACTCCCCGTAGATGCATCCCGACGCCCCGAAGAGCTTCAGCAGCAAAGAGCTCGAGCCTCACCGACCTGGGCCAAACCCTCGGCTGCAGAGCAAGTACGACCCGGGATCCGTCTCCGGGAGGTGGTGGTGGTGGTCGTGGGCCGGAAGCCGATCCGCCCGCCTCGTGGTCGTGGCACCCAGAGCATCCTAGGAGGTGGCATGTAGTCCTCATCGTGAGCTTACCGACGTGAAGTCCAAACCCACCTCCGGCTCGCCTCAAGTCGCTTCTCATGCTCCACAAAGAATCAATACGTCGTGATATAGCATCCCGACCCCCTCCTGGTCCCCCGCGACTAGTGCCCGCATCACGAGTGTGAGGAGCCCCCGTGGCATGCTGGATCTCGACTTATTTAGAAAGGTTGTACCTAGGAAACACCGTGGTAGCACTCCGTCCTCTCAAGAATCATCATCTCGTCATGTGTGGCACCCACCTTCCATATCGTGTATGTGACTAAAGGAGCATAGGTGCAACCGTCTCCGCAGCCTCTTGATCCCCTCGATCGCGGTCCTCCATCTCATAGAATCAAATCCCAGACATCAAACCCTTTGATCAACTGGCGTAAAGTAAATCCATAAGCCAGATACGAGTCAAGGTCTTCCTCAGAGCCAACCCCGCAAGATCGCCTTCCGCGGCACAGCGGTCCGTGGTCCCGCGCAGGCCAGGTGAGTCACTGGGACGGACGGAGTCTCTCCCGGGCGGGCCGTAGGAAGGTGAAAGCATTAGTCAGTCGTTAGGTGGCACACGTCTCTACCAAGACGCCTCTGCAAGCACCGTGTCGCCATAGCAGAGGTCGTGAATCCCCGGTCTTTGAAGATCTAACACCCCTGCGAGGCGTCGAGCTCCCACACTCGAACTATACTTCTCTCCTTGAAACAAGACAAAGAACCTGAGCAGTGGTCAATCCACAAAGTAAAGCATAGAATTCTCCGCCCAAGATCGTAGCTCGATATGGTTTCAAACTTCCATGGGCGTGGTCAAACCATGCGTGGGGCGGAGGTGGGGGCTAATCCCGCTTCTCCCTAAACACCACATAGCTTCAAGTCATGCACTCGAGAGGACGGAAACCACTTACCCTCCCCGATGGTGCCCAATAGAAACTCGTGAGAGAGGTGGTACCCTTCGGCACCTCCCTCCGGTTCTGGGGAAACCACCGTCGGCTCTCAACTGGGCCACCTCGTTCGGTTAACACACCACACGGCCTCGTCACTGAACCCTGCCAATCGCCAAGGTGCCGAGACGCCATGAGCCTGACGCGGGACGGTGTTTGGTGCGTAGGTAAACCCCGAAAAAGCACCGGAAGACGGCGCACGCGGTACCGACGACATCCCGGCTGGCTCGCCTCCCGGCCGACCGGCGCCGCCGGGTGGCCGCGGCCGCCGTGTCGGGCCTCACTCTGATATGAAGTCCTCCGCCTCTACCACCTAACCTCACTCGCCACGCCACACCACGCTCTCACCTCCCAGGTGTCATCGATCATCTCTCTTGGCGCCGCCTTCTTCGATGTGACCTTAACGCCTTCTTTTCCCTTGTCCGCCTCTTCCATCACCATCACGGAAGAAGGGTCATCACCACGAAACGTACTGCCCACGGTCTTGACATCAGCCATGGTGACTCAAATGAGAAGCACCGCCACAAAAAGAGATACCGACAAGCTCCGTACCCACACCGTCAAATGCCAAGAGAAAAACCGGCAGTCGATCAAGAGAGCAGCCTGCGGCTTCTTACTCGCCTTGGCCCCTTTGGTTCAATCCGGCCATTGCAAAAGTGTCACCGACAAAGCACAAGGACTAGACCAAGCTCGCTGCACATGAGAATGAATAGAATGGATTTATGACAATGAATAAATAGCTAGAAAAGAAAGCCTCTTTTGGAAGCAGCGGTCGAGGAAAAGAAATGAATAGAAAAGTGGTAGTTATACCTAATCCCTCGAGTTCCTCCTGGGTGAAAAAAAGGTATGGATCTACAATGTGGGAGCCTCGCAAATAAGGAACGCACCGGCAAATTTGGATTTGCATGCAGGAAACCAGTCGCCAAGACATTGCACATGGCCGGTTTGGGCAATTCGTCGAACATCTACGATGCATAAGCGGTGTCAAGAATAAGAGCTCACCCTAGGAGGGAATCGGTGCGAGAGCAAGGATGAAGTCGGTGACGACGACCACGACACAGGAGTCCTCCCCGCGGCGAACGAGCATCCACGGTGGCAATGGTGATCCGGCCGGCGCGCCCGGCGGTTGCGGTTAGCTGCGTGCGGTGTGCTGGCGCCGGGCGTAAGGCATGCGCAGTCGGCAGGCCGGCAGCGTGCTGGGCTAAGAAAGGGGCTGCGGCGCGACAAAGGGCGGGCGCGGTGAGTGGTCGCCGGGCGTGCTGCGGGCGGCAGCGGATGGCGCCGGCAAGCAGCAGCGATCCAAAAGAAGGAGCGTGCCGCCAAAGAAATGAGGAGGAGACTTGGCACATGTAGTAACGCCCGACCCAAGACGCCGGCCGTCCGCTTCAGAAACCGCCCCGACCCGACGCCGAAGGCGGCTGAAAATCTTCTTCCATCCCCGATTTGGTGGCCTAATCACGCTCCTAAAATACCACTGCTCGGGCCAGGCCGCGCCAGGCGCGGCCTAGCTGTAGGCGGAGCGGGTCCCGCCCGGCCTAGGTAGGCGACCCCCAGGCGGCGCCGCGGCCGGCGGCGTGGGGTGAAGGTGCCGCCCGGCGGAGGTCGCCGGTGGGGAGGGAGGGAGCGGCGCGGGCGGCGGGGCGGCGCCGCACGCTAGTGCGGGCGGGCGGAGGGGCGGGCGCCGCGACGTGGCTCGGCGTGAGGGCCGGATGCTGCGCGCGCGAGGCCGTGGGCGGTGCGCGGCGCGGCAAGGGCGAGAGGCGGCAAGGCGAGGAGAGAGATGCGAGACGTAGAGGGAGAGAGAGGATGCGGGAGAGGTTATGGAGAGTTGCCTCTCTCCCCTTTCTTCCCATGTCACCAGCCCCGATTTCCCTTTTTTTCTTTTTCTTTAAGTATTTGTGCATGTATTCTGCAAAAAAGCGTATTTTGTGCATGTATTAATCGCCGCCCTAACAAAACGCCTTGAACATACAAGGTTTCCTGAGCTGCCTAAACTAGGCTCTAGGCTTTGGGCCACCGCCAGGATTCCACCCAGCCTAGAACATAGATAATTACTCTAATACGCATAAAGCATAGCCGCCCAGGGAACAGATCGAGAGAGAAGCTGTGGTCCAGCGGAATTGTACATGAACATGACATGACACGCGTTATTAAATTGTTATTAGTGGATTATTAAATTGTATTCTCTTGTAGTGTTGGCTAATATATATAATTAATTTTGTGGATTATATGTACGTTATCGCGTTATATATGTATAAGGCTTATGTGGGATGTGGGGATACAAAAAGTCCACATAAGCTTTTATTAAAAAAAAGTCCATATAATTAAGCTAACCACGGCTAGATACAAATCTTACCACATGCAAAATTAAGTGTATAAAAGTTACATGAAAAATCATATGGTAATCAAAAATATATCAAGTACAAAGTTACAAATAAAAAAAGGATTTACTATATCAGATCACGCATGCATGCATCAATCTAACTAAAAAATTTAATATTTAAAACGTTCCTTATTTATCTTATTTTTAGCAATCCATACTTTGCTTCATTTGCCAGACGCGCGGGTGCGAAAGACCGGACACTGCGTGAGTTCCAGAAAGGTCAGAAATCCGCACTCGCCTAACCAGACGCGCGCCGGTGGGGAAGAATACCAGCTTCGATGAGGCGTCAGTCGCCCTTTTCTCTTTCTTGTTTTCCTCCGCTCCTTTTAGTTTTCTTCTTCAAATTCCTGTCTCCCAAACATTCCAACTCAAACAGACTCAAATAAACACCAATTGGAACAAGTCATGGGAATCCTCTCTACAAAACCCTCGATTTTGCAAAAAAATTGTCGCAAACTAATTTAATTTTAATATGCCATAAAAAGCGTCGAGGAGCATAGTATGGCCAAGCAATGGAGTTTCAACGTTAGGAGCGCGCCAATGTTCTCTCCCATTTTAAGAATATTAGCGACGCCATATGAGTTTAGGTGGAAGGAGAGGTTGCTGAAGATGCATACAAGCCCCACTCATAGAACCGCATCGATTCTTAAATATTGCAGTCGCATCACCGTTGTCTATCAATCGTGGCCCACCAAGAACCAATCCAGTCGATAAAGTGCTGATGCTCGAAGCAACAATATGTATCGCTCCTCGCTGTCTTAACTCGACCCACAAATGATTTGACATCGCTCTCATGCACAAGCTGCAAATGTCACACCCATACGGTTGGTGGCGCCGGGCCTCATGCTCAAAGAAACAAAACCGATCCCCCCTCATATCCATGCAGCCCCATGCTCAAAGAAAGCATTTCAAAGTACTCCATTTATTTATTTGGTAGAACCGTTCTATCCATCGTAGTTAAAGGAAGTCACTCCATTCCAGCCACAATGCATAGGGAGCGGTTCTTCTGTCACATTTTTATTGCACACCTAGTAAAACGATACAGATAACATGCTCAAGAGCATCAGCCAGCTGTATTACACTTAGGGTCGGCCCACTAAGGGCTTCACTAAGCGATGTGATGGGTTGTGTTATCTCCTCCGCAATGGATAGAACTCCGAGGTCGGTTCGATGCCCGACCACGCATGAAAATCGTCCTTTCCTCGACTCACCTCCCTCCTCTAGGAAGGAGCCTCTCCCCATCCCTTTCCTCGACTACCCTCTCCTCTAGGAAGGAGCGCCTCTCTCCCCCATCCCGCATGCAACCAAAGTAGGAGGGAGTAGGCTAGCGGAGCGGTTCCACATCTCTATCAAAGTGTATCGCGACCTCTATGCGATAAGGTATCAATGTATCGCACCAACTCCCCAATTCTTCAAACACCCAGAGAGCCTTTACTCCGCCGGAAGGTCCCTAAATATTTATCGTGCCTTCACCCGAGAAATTGACTTTCTAATAATTATGTATTAAAATTATGATGTAAAATTATTTTGAGATGAAAAGGATTTTCTTCATTTTAGTTTCACAAACTGAGCTGAAGATATAAATCCTTACATGTATGACAACCCAGTCAAACCAGATACTAAACCAATTGCACGGTCAATTAGGACAGATGAAGTAACCTTCCGGCTTATTAACGTGATGGTGCCTAAAATATCATTGTTGCTCTGTTTAAGCTTCGACAACACAGCATGTTTTCAGTATGCACCACATTCCTTTGCATCAGAATCGAAATGCATGCAGCAGTAAACAAAGTCTCTCACAATCGCTCATACAAAATTTATTACCATCATCATCACAAACATTATTAGTCTTCAAAACTGCAGTTTATTACAAAACCAAATGGAAACAAGTTCAGCAAACATGAACATTGCAGCCATCGCAATCAGCCTTATTCACAGTACTCATCAAACAAATGAAACTACAAGGCCTCAAGACCCTATTGTACAGGTGGTCGGCAAGGGTAATCACGAAACACATTCATCTGTGCATCATCCTCTAAATCTGCGCATCAAGAGTTTACGATCAACATAGCCTCAGTGGCACATAATGGATATGTTCGCCATCCAGACGCCGAAAGTCATTATCATCCAAACCACTCGATCTTATGAATAGTTATGCAAAGCCATACATGTGAAGAATATCTGTTCCCAGTTTTAGCAGTATGCAGGGATTACACAATATGCATTTTTTCACTTCATTTTCAATACGCCAAATGCCCTTCGATGACATTTCTCAGGAGATGAATGTGCATAATTGAATGTCTCCTTACCTCGTGGTTCGCGACCCTTTGAAGTCTTCGATGTGGCACATGGTGCCCTTGTATCGAGCCAAGTAACCTGGATGGCTCTGGCAATCCTGAGTCCACCGTATAGAACTTCCCCACAAAGAGCAAAGCATTCAACACCGAGTGTTAGGTAATTGAATAGAAACACCAATAGTAGCAAGTACTATGTACATGTCTACCTTCTGGTGGGTGAGAAAGACCTCCTTGTGGGAGTGGTCATGGCATCATTGAACACTCTCATGTCATGAACCTGAGCCCGCCATCCAACGCCGACAAATGTGAAAACATGTCGAAGTCACAAGCGTGCCTATGACATTCTCGTGTTGTCGCGCCCTTGCGACACACGATTGCGTTCTTTTCAGCAGGGACTATACAACGCATGTGACTGCTATCTATAGCCCCTATGCAGTCCCGAATTCAGGATAGAACCGTCACATCACTCTAGGATGCCTTCTGTGAATTCCCGGGTCTCTAGGTCTAATGATATCATCCGCAAACTTAAGCACACATTTGAGCACTCGTAGAATATTGCATGGACTGCGTCTAGTGATCTCTCAAATTCGCCCGACTTGCTCAACTGATTGTGGAGCACCTAGAATCCATAGAACATCCCTAGAGCTCTTCAATAGTGGTTGACCTCGCTAGTGTCTCTCAGGCCATACTCAGTTGTCAACAGGCTATAAACTAAAGAACATCTCAGGGGCTCGCCTCTAAAACATGGTGTAGCAAGAGTATTCACTGGCCAGTTTGTCTTTACCCATTCCAACCCAGAAATTTTGGCACCCTATACTCAGCCCTATTGTGTACTCTTGTCAAGATAGATGGCATACTGAGCACACATACCCAATACAGCTGCAATTTCCCTGCCTGTTCTTTGTCTTCGTCCATCATGGCAATGAAACGCTCCTTCCACTTCTGCCTCCTAACAGCAACCCGTCCACAACTGGTTCATCCTCTTCAGGCTCCTACACACAATAAAACAAAGGCATAAACTTTAATCGGTTCTAATTCCCATGCAAAAATAATAATGCAGGACAACCAACTCTCATATTCAGTCACAATCCATGGCGGCGGTGAAAGAATTACGATCAAAACCTCAAGTCTTCAACATTCATTAACAAACGAATATCACAGTAAGTTCCACAAAACTTGGAGGACCACAGTAAGTTGCACAACACAATGACCATCACAATAAGTTACAAAACACGAATAAATTGGCCCACTGCACACACAGTGCATGCATGCATGCATTAGGAGCCTTAGGAGGTTCTGAAGCTGCGCGACCTGCCCCGCTTATGTGCAAGGATGGCAAGCCGTCCTTCGTCTCCCCGCCTCACTTGAAAGGGTGAGGCATGATTCTGATTCTGTACAAACAACTTCTCATGGCGACCACAGGTTCTGATTGTTCGTTTGTTCTACGAGCTGCCGTGGACCCCGTCAAGCACATCTTTGCCTTGCTTCCCCTGGCTGCCGCCATTTCTTGCCTCTTTATCCCACACCCTGTCAATGAAGCCTTGTTCTCTATAATGGTGTTCAGGCGGGACAGCTGATTAGTCATTTCCACGAACTAAAGGGCGTATGGACTCTGCCGCGGAGCTGGGAGCTCAAACTGCTGACGCTCCCTCATGCTGCCAGTGCTTCTCGTGGAGTCCCAGTGCCAGTGGTGCAGCCATCCTCGTCGTTGCCTTTCCCTCATCAGTCTTCATCACTGTTAATGCCACCACCATTGCGGCGGAAGGAACGTAAGAGGTTCCCCCCGCCACTGCCAGTCCGAGAACATCTTTCTCCATTAAATGAAAATATGGAGGAATTTCACTGAAGGGCCTGCAAAACAGAAGTAGAGAATAGGGTTAAAAACATTGGCATAGGGCATTTCAGAAAAACAGGAGTTGTCCACAGGTAATAGTGAAAACGCACCTTGTTGCAGTGGTAGCACTGATGGAACCATCCGCGTACGATTCAGCTCCTGTATCGCTCAGTTGCGCTTCAAGGATTTTCAAGAGTTTCTTTTCAGGTGTCTTACCCTATGGCCAAAGGTGATATTGTCATGAACCAGTCCATACTCCCTCCAGAACTTTTCTGATATATTGTTCCACCCCAAATAGTTCATATGACCGCTTTCGGGACAGTTGCCGGCATCCATCTGTTCACAGTACAGCTCACAAACCCTCATAGTAGAGGCCTCAGTCCACGATGCCTTGTCAAGCTTGAGCTGAAATAAATGTAATACATCATCGGGCTTAGTTAAACTCTAGCGGAGCCTCCTATTTCAGTTGAGAATAACACTTATGAAGCTCCTAAATTCTTTTTCATGCCTTAAAATCTCCTCACACAAGCCCTCATACTAGCTGTGATATGTGAAATTCCCACCTTTAAATTGAAATGCAGAAGGTCCATTTCATTCCAATTTGGGTTCTCAAATTTTTTGGCGTTAGCTATCTATTTTTACTTATTCTGTGAGGGATTTATCGAGCTGCTTCTTACAAACAACATTTAAACGAATGGGGGCTTGAGCTGCTTATACCCCTATTCTTCCCCAGATGCGATAAATGTTTTAACTTTTACGATTTTAATTCCTACTTGTAACAAAGGCAGATTTTACCCCTAGTTCCAAAGAGATGGCATGACGTTAACTTGGCCAGAACGACAAATTCTCGCTTCACGCGCAGTGCTCTCGTTTCGATTCATGAGTTTTAGCCCTACCTTGCATTCAGGTGGTGTTATTCAGTCAAGGCAAATTAAAGTAAATTTATACTTCAATATGATTAAGAAATGATTTCTTTTGGCAACTCACGGATGGGGCAAGCATTTGAAACCAAGAAAATCATCACGCTCGACCAACGAGAACACCTCGAGCAAGGGCCAGGGAACACTCACTACCGATGCAAGAACATGAACTGGACTGAGATCCAAAGACAAAGAAAATCGATCAGAACTAGAGGAGAGCGACCTGCTGTAGTTTGCCGAACGAAGGGCGAGCACCTGGTGCTGCACACGAAAACGACGGACAAATTCCTCAGAAAACTCAGCACGCACGAGCAGGAACTAAAACGGCCGACTAAGAATCAACCAAATCTAATCGAATATTCCATTATTCAGCTCAAAATTTGCACAGATCAATTAATCAATTACGAACAATCTCCCCCAAAATCATGACTCCGAGATCAACTCAATCTCCCCTAACGATCGTAAAAGAACGAAAAACAAGAAAACGGAGAACACAGCGAACGAAAATGCCAGTCATGATAAACCATCTGAGGCAAAGAGAGTCCGCGCCGGAGTAAGATGGAGGTGGAGGAGGAGCAGCCGCCACCGGCCTGAAGCCCCGCCGCGCCGCAGGAGTGAGCCGCACGGGAGGGAGCAAATACTCTGAAACGCCGAGCTGAAAAGGAGGGCATGTCCTTTTTTTTTTTTTTTTGGCATGTCCCGTTTTATTATTTTTTTTAACCCTTTAATAAAAACCAGTCCGAACGGAGTTACAGATTAGGGGCAAACGGTACCTTCACCTAAAAATCACAAAGTTAAAAACAGGGGTAAAATCACATTTAGAGTCCGTAATAGGGGTAAAACACTAAACCCCTAAATGAATACACTCTCCGAAGCATGTTCTAGGATATCGATGCAAACAGAATACCGTACCCCTTATACAAGGAAGAGAGGGACGTGGTGGCCCGGGCATTATGACAAAAGGGATACTTTTCAGCGCTGGTTCTCGCATACCACACACAATGGCTCCACAAATTTGGTGATAACAATGTGCATCTAAATGCAAGTAGTTCAGGGGGAGCAAAGAGTATGGAAAAACCTTTTGTGGAAGCTGAATGTCCCAGCGAAAATAAAAATATTTGCTTGTCTGCAAGGTGGCCTCGTCGTTAAAGTGTCTGATCTATGACGAATGCGCCTTTATTTGGCAAGATTTTATTTCGATATCTATAGAGCATTGTAATAGAGAAACAAATTGTGTAGCCGATGAAATAGCTAGAATGGCAATGGCCTCGAATTGAAATGTAATTGGGTCGATGAACCCCTAGGAACATCCTAGAAGCTGTGGCCACTGCCCAGATCAAATGCCAAATAAGCCCTCAAAAAAAAAAAAAGTTATTCAAACAGATATTGTTTGATTGCAGCACAACCAAGTGGCGTAATCCAATAAATGACTGGCAGATTATCCAATCATGAACAGATAAATATGGTGGCTCAAAAGTAGGTAACCTGGATACCCATTAAGGGGAGATGGATAGCTCAAAAGATCTCGTGGAGCCATGTCCTTGTCCGCGCACCTGCCTTCGTGGCCTTGTTCGTGCCGGGACAGAAGTCCTCGTCAGGCCAGCGCCGGAGGAAGTTGCCAGTTCTTTAGCTGTAGCCATTAGCTGCAGCTTCTCATTACTGAGCTTCGCCCATCACCGCTCGGAGGGGCGTCAAGGATGATGATCCGATCAGGATGGGTGGATCTCGCTTTGGATGGAGTGGATCGAGCTCTGGCGACGCTGGGAAGAGCTGAGTAGGGAGGGAGCTAGCGGCGGCGGAGAACGAGTAGGTGGTGGAGCGAGCGGCGGCGACGCCTAGGGTTCGAGGAAGGAAGGGAACTGGGATAGGATTGGGGCGACGTGACGGAGCCTTCTCTTGTAGTCTTGTCGAACACCCATGACCTCACAATTCATCGATCGCCCACATGCTCGTGCCGTTGAGGCTCTAGCTCAAGCCAAAAAATCTTCTCCGCACTGAGTAATTTTATGAAATTTAACTTTAAAAAAAATTTGTCCTCGCTTGAAAATATTTGTACTACATATCATTTTGGTCGCCATACCGTGGCGGCACGTGTCGCCACGCTGGCGGGCGCGACGCCGCCGCTCCACGGGCCGGGTAATTATTGGCGGGGTGTTTTGGCGCGGGCTATGGTGGGAACTTCACGGGCACAAGGCCAGCGGTATAAAGTGGCCAGCATGGACCCGCAGGTTTTCGTTTGGGCCGTCAGTGCCGCCAGGCCCACTCACTCTCCACGCCGCCGCTCAATCCATGACGAAATGGGTATATGCTTCCATCACCCTACTTTTTGTCCCTATGCTCTCCAAACTCTCATTTTTCCTCCGGTGTGAGGGCGCGCAGAACAAAGGTAAAGTGAAGGCTTGTGGAAGGTTCTTTTCTCCTCCTCCAAATGCTTCAATTGCCTCGTTAGTTTGCTATTTCATTTTGCTTGTTGTTACACACCTTTTGTGTGTCATCTGTTTAAGTTAATTTTCTCTCTTTATTTGGTGAAATTGTGCACTTTAAAAACTAACCCTAAGTCACATCATTTTAATGACATTTTACTTACATTGTTTGTTAGTTTGTTGGTTGGATTGAATGTGTGTAATGAATATTTGTTTATGTATTAGGTTGGTTAGGTTTATGAAGAATTGCTTATTTTTCTAATATTTGTTCATGTATTATGGTTTGCTTTGGATGTTAAATCATGTATGGACATGTTATCGCTAAAAAAAAAAAAAAAAAACCCATGTATGGACATGATTTTTGTATGATTGTTCATGCATTAGGTTGGTTATGGCTGTATAAGAATTTGCTTTATAATGATCTGTTCATGTATGCGGTTTGCTTAGATTGCTTAATCCATATATGGTGATGATTTGTAAGATTGTTCATGTATTAGGGTTGGTTATGGTTTATGAAGAATTGCTTATAATAGTTGTTCTATGTATTAACGTTTGCTTAGGCTGTTTAACCATGTATGGAGATGTGTATGATGTTTTGGTATATGTAGTAGGGGTTGGTTATGGTTTATGAAGAATTGCTTATTTCTTTAATATTTGTTCATGTATTATGTTTGTTGATGTTTAACCATGTATGCATTTAAATAGATTATGTATTTTTTTTCTTATTTTAGCGTTCTTTTATTTTTTGGCTTCCTTAAAAATAGATATCTCTTTTGTCAATGTATGGAGATAGAAGCTATGTAAGAAGGCAGATACAACAGAATCGTAGCTATATCTAAACAGACACCACGCCTTTGCTTAATGATCATTCAACTAGCTCTATCCTTATTGGTTTTAGTGCATCAGCTTCAGATGCAACAATGCTTCATGCTGATGATTAGCCAAACTAGTTCCATCTGACCAGAGTACTCTGGTCGAATGTTCAAAGAAGTAAATAATTACATCAAATTTTAGACAAATAATAATCCGTGATTTAACAAAAGATAACCCAGATAATAATTGGCCAAAGGACAAATTGTGAGAGTTGCCAAGTTGAGAAGAACTCGATGAATTCCTGCTTCTCCTCCACTCTTCCCTCCCTTCCCTCTTCTCTTTTGATAAACTAGTGGAGAGCACCTAGAGAGATACTACTACAATGTATATAATATGGAATTCAAGCTTTATTGAGTAAGAATGTGTGTGTGTTACAAAGGGGTAGGAGATGACCCCCTTTATATGCGAAGATGAGAGAGTTCATCTCTACACAAGGAAACTTTTTCTACGCCTCTAGGTGCATGCACCCACCCCTTCGGTGTCTCAGATAATGCCCCTTTTGATCTGTGATCAGTGCAGATTTCACTGAACGCTTCTATCCTATCGACATCAAGATGCCTTTGGTTTGTAGGAATTCTCATGGGAAATCCTCTCCTGTGGAATGGAATGCACAATCGTGAGGGCCCGTTTGCTTCACGGAAAACGTAGGAAAACAAAGGAATGCAATTCTATAGTTTTTTCATTGTAGCAGCGTTTTGGGAACACGTAGAACGAGCACAAACTCTTTCCTCCCGAACTTGCTTGCATGCATTCTGTGAGGATTGAAAACCCACTCAAAGCTTCAGGAAATTTTCCTACGACACTTGCACGTGTGGCTGTGTGGTGGAGCACTAATCATCTCTCTAATTAGCTACGTGCTCGAAAGCACTAGTCATGCAAGCCTCGGAAGACCTGCAGTTCTCATTTGGTAGTTGTGAGCTCCCAATTCAATGTTTTATTATTTGATATATAGGTAGAAGAAAAATATTTACTCCCCACCTCAAAAAAAGAAGAAAAATATTTACTTGATATCAATTCAATTGAGCTGCTACTAATCCTAAAATTCCCATACTGGGCGAGATTCGCTGCCCAAACACCTTATTTCTACAAAAATTCCTGCTGGTTAATCCTGCTGGCACCTCAGACATTCCCTTTCAGACTTTCGTTTTCTCCGTTTCCTCTGCTTTTTACTCCTATAATATAAACAGGTCATTCCATACATTTTCAAGACAGCCTGAACTCCATTAATCAATCCCTGGCATGAATCCTGAGGGAGCCCACTTATCTGCTTGTACGCGAAGGAAGGGATGACAGAGAATCTTCGGCAGACCCGCTGACCACGCCAAGTCGCTTGCCACCATATATGATGGCCCTTCCAGTCGCTCTCCCAGGCAGCACACCTCGGCATACTTCATTTTGCACAGAATGTCGCTTCATCGCAGAGGAGATTGGCCATGCCGCTGCGGGCATGGCGTAGATGCCGGCGTAAGTGGCGCTGTCCCGGCCTGGTGGAGAGAGAGCCGTGTGAGGGAGCTGACGGGGGAGCGCCGCCATCTGCCACACGATGCGCCAGCGAGAGAGAAAGGTAGAAATGAGCTGCAGAACTGAGCAGTGGAGGCAGGAAGCCGACAGGGGGCCAACAAGAGCTGTGCACCAAGAAAGAAGAATATGTCGGTCTTCAGTCGCCACACTCCATTAGTTGTTTCCTTTTAATCCATTTCCTTGTCACGCGAAAGGCAAAATCTTCTGAGAGCGAATAAGTGTCGGAAAACTGGGACAAGAGGTCCTGCACCTGAGGCCTGCAGTCCGTGACTCACAAGCCCCCTAGGTCAGTCAGATCCGGTGGAAAAGCTCCCCAAAAGTTCTGTGCAGAAATGCTGGGAAACCTAGCTCATGTGAGTTTGTATCGCAGGCACGCAAGTGGGCCTCCATTAACTTTACAAAACAGTTGTCAGGCTGGTTAATCGTTGCGGAGTTTTTCTTTGTCCACACATTGAGCCCTATCGTGTGCTTGTAAGAAAAAAAAAGCAAATCCTGGATTCTTCTTAGATGTATCTAAATCCCTTCTCATTGACCGTGCATGCCCACGAGGGAAAAAGCAGGTTAAAAGCTTGAATCGATCTCAAAGAGATGATTGGTGAACGTGAGATTTTAGAGGCATTATTATTTGCAATTCCATCTGCTTTCTGTGTTACCCAAACCATGATGGATGGTGGAGGGGCCAGTGATACAGCATTCCCGCCCATTGGCTTCATCGGCTCCGCGATCGTCACGTCACACTCATGCTCGCCTCCGCTTCGCCTTGTCGCCTGTCTTCCCCGGTTAAGACAGCCATGCTGGGCTCGCAAATCCGCTGGCTCGTTGACGTCAATGAACAGAAGACTTTGCGTTCACCCCACAACATATTTACGCAATCGGCCTACTGTTGTTTTATCATCGCCACACATGCAGGTAAGCAATCGCGATTGGCTGGCGTGCTTGGCATCGCTAAGTAACTGAAGTGAACCTCATTCATGTTGCTTCTTCATTTGTCCAATATCTTTCATCTCGAGTCCAAATATAACAAATAATACATGAATCTTATCTCAATTACACAAGTTTTTCAAGAATGGTTTACTTCTCCTATACACTTTAGAGAGTATTTTCTTTAATGATAAATTAATGAATTTCAAAGAATGAGATAATAAAATTTCTGAACTTCATAGTATAATGAATATTTTGTTATCATATAATATTGTGAATGTTATATTTTATATTTCATGTACTCAAAATTATATATTTATGACCCGTCAACACTTGATGAGTTGATGTGGTTGAATTAGTTGAGTGATGGTTCTAGCCATGTGATTGTGCAAAGGGATAATGGTGGATGGATCGATGATGATCCAAAAAGTATGGATCAAGCGCCGTGCTTTGAAAGAGAAACTAGAAAAACAAATACATATGGACTCAAGGCAAAGATATGAAATAAGATATTTGTTTCATCAATAAGACGCAATGGAGTGAGTGATCGATTTAGATAGATAACCGTATCTATAAAGAAGGGAGAGATTTTTAATTGCAATGGTTATCTAGTGCAAGTGTGAGTCTCATTTGCATTTAATTATCGCTTTGTGACGCCGTGGCATGCAATTTAGAATAATTCCAGAAAATTATTTAGAAAAGCTAACTTAAGTGCACAATTTATTTTGAATATATTTTGAAGTTAGCACTTAAAAGGGATGAATGTGAAAGAAAGGAGCAGCTGTTGAATTTCCGGTTGAGCTGCTCTAATTTTCATAAGGTTCTCGTTCAGAGCAGAGTGCTCATCGTTTCAATGAGCAACAGAGAGGATCTTGGACATTTTTGGCCTGCATGTTGTGTTTTGACTTCGTGAGTGAGAGATGGTTTTGGCTGGGGTCCACCTTGCATGCAAGAGAGAGCACGTCTCCTCATCCCTCTCCTGTTAGCCGCTCTCCTATCCCTCTCCTGTTAGCCGCCTCCCATCTCTCTCCTGTTAGCCTTGTTTGCTGAGAGCCATGGTGGGCCACATGCATAACCGTATGAAGAATTTGAGAAGCAGAGCACCTTATCTCAATGACCTGGCAGCATCAGAATCAGTGTTTTGCCTAGAATCCATATAAGTTAAGAGGGATGACATGCATACACTATTAATCTTCAAATTAGGTCTTGTTATTCTGGCAGATGTTGCCTTCCTGTTTGATTT
>JADLZK010004414.1:0-16579 GCA_015847255.1 Hyparrhenia diplandra | reverse complement strand
AGCACCGGTAACCAAACAAATACCATCGTTTAAACCTAACCACTACCGGATACATCAAGTGGGATTACATGGTGACCAATTTATGACAAAACAGCCCGACCCTAAGCTGCACTAGGCCTCCTCATCGGGCGAGCCCCTCCATATTGAGCTCCATGGCGGAGAGGTCAAAACGTCCATCAAGAAGCATCTCGAACGGCGCCGCTGGGCCGGCGGCATGTCACCGCCAAGAGGGTTCCTCGACCTTCTCCTCGATGACAACCGGAGCCTCCCCCAAGTCCCACTTCACAACCCAACTTTCGCAGCAACAACGATTGGGCCTGCAAGGTCGCATTAGCAGCCCTAGGCTGTGCGGCAATACGGCCACTATGACGCAGGGTGTGGGTGGAGGCCGGAGTGCGTGCACGACGTAGGCGTGGCCCGACTTGAGAATTGGCGATGGCAACAAAGACGCAGATCCCAGTCTTCAATCTCCTTCTCTTTGCCCAGCTGATGGCGGTGGCCACGTCCACAGGGGACACCGGGTGGCTCCGCTGGAACAAAGAGGTTCCTCTTGCATCGGCGGGGCCTCTGGATCGCCGGCGACAACGGGCAAGAGGTCGCGAGCTCCGCCGCCACCAACTCAGCCCACCCGCCAACCTGCACCGTGGGGTGGGGGCTGAAGAGCGGACATCTTGCAAGAGACGCGTGCAGAGCGGAGGCGACGATCTCCACAAGCATTGTCCCACCAAGCGGGAGGCTCCATGCCATACGCGGTTCGCGCCGCTAACGGGTCGACGCATCGTGTAGGTCGCCGCGAGTTGGATCGACGACATCCATGGGTTAATCGGTAGCGTTAAATGGTGCCGAGGCTGCTCCACCGACGGCGGACGCCGTCGCCGCCGCCGCCGCCGACGCCGACGGCGCCCACAAACCGGGCGACCCCCACTGTAGCGCCGCGTCGCCGCCGCGAAATATTTGGGCCACCACGCCGCAGCGCCCGCATCGTCCGACGTCGAGGGAGGCGGACAAAGGATCTCTCCAACACGGACGCGCGCCGCGGCGCGTTTCGGGCGCGCCGCCAGAGCCCCCGGGCCGCCGCCACCTCGCCAACACCACGGGTGTGGGTGCGGCGTGCACGGCTTGTCGAAGGGCGTTGAGATGGACCACGAAGGTGACCGGTGCTTGCAATCCGACCCCGATGCATCGTGCCACTGCGAGGAGGCAGGGACGGGACGAAGAGTGCACCGGCGGCGACTTGGTCAGCGCCGTGCAGATGAAGCGGGTCGACGAGAGCTGGCGGCACGGGCTCTTGGGCGACGAGGGAGAGGTAGTGCCCGCGACCTGCAACCAGCGTGGAAGACGGCGCGTCAACCGCGCGGCCGCCGAGGTACGTGGCATCGAGAAGTTGAAGGGCGGTGAGGAAGGCGTGACCGAAAGTCGATGGTGCACGGGCACCCGCCTCCATGCCGAGGTCCGAAGTCGGCGAAGAGCGCACACGAGCGGGCCGGGCCCCCCCGTCCCGGCTCGATGGTGGCGACGACGACGACGGGCGGCGGGCGGGTCCCGCCTCGGTGGGTTTGGCATGACCGCCGCCGGGAACGGTTCCCACCGGAGCCCTAGGTTACTCCCCGGCGAGCGAGTGGATGGCAAGACGATCCGCGCGACGTAAGGGGCCTCAGCTCGATGACCTCGCCCTCATCGTCCGGCACTCGTGAGAAGTTGTCCACCCAACGCATCTCCTTGACCTTCCAAATGGAGGGAAAGTAGGGTGCCGCCCTCCGGAGAAGGGCCCTACCGCAGCCACGGAGACCGCCCTCCGAGCGGGCATGGACGGGGAAGCGCCCAGCGGCGAAGCCTGACGACGCCGACCCGGCCATAGCAGCCGGGCGACGAAGGTGAAGCGGTCGCTCCGGGGGGTCGGCGCAGGGGCGGCAGTGCGTGGAGGAGCCCGCAGAGGCGAATCCGCACCGCACCCGCGCAAAGACAGTTCCCCGGAGGCGACGCGGTGGCGACATCCGACCCGGAGCCCAGCAAGCAACGGCGCGGGGGCCCGGGCCCACCCACCGGCGCGGCGCGCGTGGCTATCGGCCCGTGGTCGCGCGGGATTGAGGGGGCGACTCGGCCCTCTGGGCAATGGCGATGACGCCCCGGGCACTCCCACAACGCCCGGGGAGCAGGGGCGTGGAGGAGATGGTGGGCGATGATGACGACGACGGCGTGTCGGGCGGCCGCGACGTACCGAGGACCTCCATGGTTCCCCTGCCCCCACCGCCAAGAACAAAGGAGGCCACCGGCTGGGACTCCGCATGGGGCCCTGGGACGGCGGCAGCTGCCGAGCGGGGACGCCACCGCAACAGCCCCGGGCAGCCTCTCCGCGTGCAGCCGCCTCCACCACCAGCGTTGAGGCGACACGCGAGACACCCGGTTGTAGGAGCCGCAGCCCCGCCTGTAGCATGGCCGGGCGGCGGAGTTCAGCCTCGCCCGACGAGGGAAGCGGCCCTTCACTGGAGCCGAGCTCGTCACCAAAGCACCCACCGGAAGATAGATCGGGAGGGACGACGCCGGATCCGAAGCCGGGAGGGAGGATTTCGGGCCGGGTTGGGGAGAGATTTTGGTGGATTTGGTAGATTGGGTGGTGGCGGCGAGGAGCGCCGAGGGGAGCGGAGGGGCATGTAACGGCTCCATCCCGATGGTGCTTGCCCAATTTGCTCACCTTATACGTATATAACTGAAACTTGCTTTGTGGATTATTGTTCCTCGGTTGTGGTATGTCATTGGAAGCAATGCTTGAGTTGGTTTGTTGTCATGTTTAAGTGTTGGACTGCCTTATTCTGTGACACAGTTACTGTGTTCTTCTAAATCATTTATTTAGAAGTAGAGCCAAGATCTTAAGATATTACAAAAGCATAACAGTTGTGCAAGTTAACAAAGGGCGCTCTGTATGCTCTGGACTAGGAGACAAGTGGTTAGATTAGATATGAAGCAGCCAAACTGAAAATCCCTGAGTTGTTCTCCTTTGTAAATAAATAATAAAAATAATAAATAAATAAATAAATAAATAAATAAAAATTGGTTTCAAGCTCTGTATGCTCTGTATGCTCTAGGATTACTCATAGAGGTGGACTGGACTCACCTTTTCTCAAACTTCTTTAGCATGGCCAGGATAAAGATTAGGTGCAAGGACCCAACAAAAATCCCATTTGAGAGAGTCTATGAATTTGGAGGTGGTTGCTACCTGGTGTACTTTGAGGCAGAAGGGGTCCTTCAAGTAGGAGATGATCCAGATCATGAGGGAGGAGATGATGATGAAGGCAAGAAAGATAAAGAAGGAGAGGAGGAAGAGGGTTCAGAGGAGGATTTGCTGGGAAAAGAACTACAAGACTTAGAGAAGAACAAAGGAAGAAAAGAGGATGGAGGGTCTAAAGACAACCATCAGCAAGGACCTGATAAGCCGAGAGCAGCAGAAGTAGTTCAAAATCAGTCAAAAGATCTCTACTGTTTGCAGAAGAGCCACAGGATGAAGCATTTCTGTCCAACAGTTTCAGCTTGCTGAGAGATATAGAGCTAGAAGAGTCTGATGCAGAGGAGAAGGAGAGTGCAGTGGGAGAGCACTTTAGCACTGATGACTTAGAGTATTCTCATCTACCTGAGGAATGGATTTACAATATATCTGAATCTGAGAACCAACCAAGTAGATTGGCTGAAATAGAAGTGCAGGGAGAAAGCAAAAAATTCAGATCAGGCTGTTCAAGAGGCTGAGGAGGGGAGCTCTCAATGCTCACAAATGACTACCGATGATATAGAAAAACCGATGTATGGTGAGCCCGAAAAGCGTATAAGAGGACCAAAAACAAACAAGTTTGGGGACCTGTCCTTGCTCAGAGAAAAAGCAAAAGGTTTCATGATGATGGGAGAACAATGTTAGAGAAAGCTACTACAAACAAGAAAATTCATAACCTTGAAGTACAAGGTGAGAACTCAAAAAACTCCTGCATTACTAATTCCTCTACTCTTGCAAATATGGCTTCTGTTATTGGTATTATCTCTAAGGATGGCTATCCTGTTCATACAGATGTTGTAGATAAAATGCTTGATTTAGAAAAATCAAGGATAGGAAACTATGAGAAAGGGCCTAAAGATAAGAATAGAAAGAAGATAGAGGTAGATAGATTAGAAGCTCAAAAAAGAATAGATGAAGCAAAAGTTAGGGAGAAAGTAGATAAAGATGAGTCCAATTCTGGACAAGCATCAACTCCAATTAAAGATCATGGGCAGGGCTCTGCCTTAGAAGAAAAAGAAAAGGAATGGACTGAAGTTAGGAGAGGTAGGAAAAATAAAAATGTGAAAAAATGAAAGGTCTCTTTTGAAACATTAGAGGTTTGGGCCAAATTGGTAGAGTGCAGGCTTTAGGTACCAAAATTAGAGAGAATCATGTAGATTTTGTTGGTATTACTGAGACTAAAAAGTCTGAGTATCCCCTTAGCATGTTGAGAGCACTGTCTGGGAATAGTAGATTCCACTGGTGCTCTTTAAAAGCCAAAGGCTCAGCAGGAGGCATCCTGTTTGGAGCTAATGCGATCTTTTTCAATTTAGTGGTAGGAGATATTTTAGATTATTCTCTTAGTGTTATGCTTACTGTTAAGAATTCTGGGTTCTCCTTATGAAGAGACCAAACAAAATACTATTGATGAATTGCACAAAGTCATGGATTCCTGGCAAGGTCCCATGATCCTAGGAGGTGACTTCAATTTAGTTAGGAAGGTAGAAGATAAAAGTAATGGTGTAGTAAATTTCAAATGGGTAGATGCCTTCAATGACTGGGTGAATAAATGGGGCTTGATAGAAGTAGATCTTAAAAATAGGAGATATACTTGGACTAACAACCAGGAAAACTTGATCATGGCTAGAATAGATAGGATTTTCATTTCAACTGATTTTGAGGCAGCTTTTCCTTTAACTAGGATGAAAGCTCTGGAAAGGATCCCAAGTGATCACAATCCTTTATTGTTAGAATTAGGAGATAATATCTTTTATGGAAAAAAGAGATTTAGATTTGAAAAATGGTGGTTAGAAGAGGAGTCTTTTAGGGAGGTAGTAGAAAAAGCATGGTCCATTTCCTGTTCAGCTACCAATCCTATTGAAGTTTGGCAATTTAGAGTAAGAACTTTTAGGAAGTTAGTTAGAGGTTGGGCTGCAAATCAGATAGCCCTCCTTAATAAGACTAAGGTTCAGTTATCTAAAGAGTACAAAGGAAATGGATAAGCTAGCAGAAAATAGGAATTTAGATGCAGAAGAATGGGCTAGGCTTAAAACTTTAGAAGAAGAATTAGACAAAATTTGGAGGATTGAGGAAATTAAGATTAGGCAAAAGTCAAGGGAAAGGGATATTAAAGAGGGAGATAGGAATACTGCATACTTCTATGCTGTAGCTAATTATAGAAGCAGGCAGAAAAAGATAGACTATCTAGAAACTCCTACAGGACATGTCACTGATCAAAGTGGTATGATGAGAGTGGCAGTAGACTACTATAAAACTCTCTTTTCTAAAGAGGAAAGAGGTGATATCAAATTAGAGGAGGATTTTTGGGGAGAAGCTCAAAAAGTAACTGTAGAAGAGAATGATTTTTTTAATTGCACCTTTCACAGATGAGGAAATAAAATTAGCTGTCTTTAGCTGCTATCCTGAAGGCTCTCCTGGGCCTGATGGTTTGTCGTTTTTGTTCTATCAAAAGTTTTGGAATGTTGTTAAAAAGGATATTTCTGCCATGTTTAGAGACTTTTATAATGGGAAGCTTGACATACATAGATTAAACTATGCTATAGTCACTTTAATTCCAAAAGTAGATGATGCCTGACATATGAAACAGTTCGCACCAATTAGTTTGCTTGAATCAGAAGCTATAAGATGTTCTCTAAACTTCTTACAAATAGATTAGGGTCATAGCTAAAAGGTTGGTGGCTACTAACCAAAATGCTTTTATAAAGGGAAGATATATCTTAGAAAGCGTAGTCACAGCTCATGAGATAGTTCACAAAGATAGCTAGTAACAAGGAAAAAGGAGTTATCCTTAAACTAGACTATGAAAAAGCCTACGACAGAGTTAATTGGGAGTTTCTTTTTGAGGTTCTGCAAACTAGGGGTTTCTCTACTAAGTGGATCAACTGGATTAAACAACTAGTCACAGGAGGATCTATTAGTATCTTAGTAAATGGTGAAGAAAGTTCTACCTTTAAACCAGGAAAGGGGCTGAGACAAGGGGACCCTTTATCACCCATTTTATTTAACCTAGTAGGGGATGCCTTTACAACTATGCTAGAGAGAGGAGTTAGTAAAGGTTTAATCCAGGGAGCTTTAGCAGATTTTAGGCTAGGTGGCATTGTATCTCTGCAATATGCAGATGATACAATTTTGTTCTCTAGTGCAGAGTCACATCATTTGGTTAACCTCAAACACATCCTTATGTGGTTTGAACAAATTTCAGGGATGAGGATTAATTTCCATAAGAGTGAGTTAGTAACTCTGAATTTGGAAGATGAGGAAATCCAAGTAGCTGCAGAATTGTTTAACTGCCCTTTAGGAGATTTCCCTTTAAAGTACTTAGGAGTTCCTCTCCATTATAAAAAGCTCACTAGAGAGGACCCAGCCTTTAGTAGACAAACTTCTTAATAGGATTGCAGGATGGAGGGGTAAGCTCTTATCATTAGCTGCTAGAGCTCAGCTAATTAAAACTTGTCTAGCAAGTATACCCATTTATTTACTCTCTTTCCTGAAGTTTCCAAAATGGGCTATTAAGATCCTTAATTCACAAATGGGCAATTGCCTATGGAATGATGTAGAAGAAGAACATAAGTATCATCTAGCTATTTGGGAGCTAGTTGCTATGAGTAAAGAACATGGTGGTTTAGGAATACCTAATCTAAGAGATTTAAACATTTGCTTATTAGCTTCTTGGCTAAGAAGATATGAGCAAGATAAGGACAAGTTGTGGAGAGAGATAATAGATTTCAAATATAGAACTACTAAAGTAAACATCTTTCAGACTAATCCTTTAGGAGCTTCACCTTTTTAAAAGGTTTTATGTGGGCTATTCAATGTAACACCCGAAATTTTGCATGATTTTTAAATAGCTAATTTGATTTAATTAAGCAATTTATGTGATGCATGGAATATAGAAAATAATTTTATGAAATTAAAAACAACTATAAGGTTAGAGACATGTTTGATGCATTCATGCCACTGCATATTATTTTTGAGGTGATTGGATTTGATTTTTGTTTGAATGGAAAAGGATTTCGAAATTCATTTGAAAAGGTTTTGAAATAAAAAGAAAAGGATTTTTTGTTTCATTCATTTTCTTGTGCCAAATCTTCCCGATGGCCTTGTCCTTTCTCGCTGGCCCGTCGTCTCCTTGGCCCAAGTGGTTTGGCCGGTCCCTCTTGTTTTTTTTCTTTCTTCTCCTTCCCTAGCAAGCCAACCTGAGCCCAGCAGCACAGCATCGTTCTTTCTTCTCGTCTTCGACACGGACACCACGTCCTAAACCGCATCGAGGTCGTGCCGTATCTTGTGACCCGATCGATTTCGCGGATAGCGCCATAGGCCTCTCGGCCCCTATATAAACTAGGCGCATCGCTTTTCTAACCCTAGCGCCAGCGCCGCCCTAACCACGAGCTCACCACAGCCGGAACCCCAGCGCACGCCGAGCTCGAGTTCGACTTCGCCGTTCCGCACGTCGGCCGTTATTCCGAGCCATCCGCCCGTCCCTCGTCACGTCCCTGCCCGGTTACTATCTAGGTGAGTTCGCGTTGAGTTACTCTTCCTTTTGGTACCGCCGTTTGATGAACCCTAGAGCTCGCCACTAGCCATGTCCAACCGCCACGCAAGCATTCACCAGTGCCGGTTGCTCTAGAGGCACCGTGCCCAGCCCACAACCGAGATGAGCGTGCAGCTCCCTGCTCTCCTCAGCACACTTGTAGAAGAAACACGACCGCGTCGATCGAAGTATCAGCCATGCGCTCATGCACCGAATCTAACTCCTAGCTGTTACGAATCCTGGCTGGATGACATCACGTGATGTCATGTATACGGTTTCTAGCCGTATTCCTTTAGAAAAACAAATCCACAAATATACAAATACCATGTGATGACATCAGCAGTACGTCCATCTGTGCTGTTTTCTTTGTTCTATTTCAGTTTTGCTCCTGTCAAGTTGCTTTAGACTTGTAACCACGTGATCTACAGCTTAGTAGGATATATAGTTTAACCACTTCTATTTCTTTTCATATAAAACTAGTGATTTGCGCGCGCCCATGCGCGAAAGCAATGGCCACAGTAGTATTCGTAAAAGAAAACGCAACATGGAGATTAGATGTTCGATATGAACTAAATATTACAGCTACCATAGATACCAGTCATCCCGCACGAACTAATAGTACAGGTGGGTTTATAGATGTTCGGTTCGTCATAATCGTACATAAAAGAGTTCAGCGGTAGTCTACAAAGGAAGCGTGGTGTCTGAGATGGCCTAAGAGGAATGCATGTCTCCATGTAGGAGTGAAGCGCCAGGGTGCCAGCGTCGAAGATATCACCAATGTTTCACAAAGATCGCAGTGCCGCTTTTAATCCGATTCAAAGCTGCCCGCAGCTCGCTCACCTGGAAGCACATGTGTAAACGTTAGGCCATTCCATCTTAGTGTGTACATGCAATCTGTAAGGGCGTGGCTGTGGTATACCTCACAGCAGGTAGAAAGACTCGTCAGAGGAGACGCCATAGGATCGAGGAGGAGCTGGTATCTGACATATGGTTGCTGTACCTTCCACGATTAGGCTCCTGTGCTTGGCTGCATGACATGTCAAGACATGATTAGCGTGTTCATCGTGCATTGATCATTGATGTTTCATATTCATATGGATGTTACCCAAATAATTTTCTATAAAAACAGAAATGATTATGGATAATGGCATGCACCCCTTCCCACAGAATTTTAGTAAATCTGAGTAACAATTCAAGGGCTTAAACAACAACTAACACTGCATAGTTTGTCTGTTCTCCACAATCCAATATAAGCACACTCAACAGAGCATTATGTCTAATAGGTGAGATAGCATAAGTAGGATTAACATTTAATCTTGGATAACCAGTACTATGTGATCATGTGATGATTAGTTTTCTTCTTGACACACAGCTTAGAGACAACTGCACATAGATTGGAAGCTTCAGGTGTCAGGAGAATGAAATTCTGTTAGTGAAGTGTGGGCACACATACATGGTCTAGTACCTTTAGAGCAGCACCATCAAGAGCACGATAGTTCCAATACTCAGATATGACACATGGTGCAATAGTAGTGACCCCCGCATCGCAATGGCCCCGTTATTATAAACCATAAACCCTAAAACTACAGCATAAACAGGTAATGTGCAAAAAAGAAAAAAATAACTTACAACTATTACCTCTCAACAATTGCACCATAACCCATCCTGCCAGAGCAGGCGCAAAATAAAACCCTGAAAAGCACATCATTGTAATATACATTATCCACCTAAATGTTCATAATGCTTGCTCAATTGTTTGTTTAGTGGAACTTCACCAGGCGAACAACTGCTTAAGTAAACCCAAAGAGCCTGTTTATCATTATCAAGGCACTAAACATTTTACATTTTGTAGCTTATAAAAGAAATGTTTCTTCAGAATAAAAATTGCGCATACAATGTAGCATTAAGTCTAAGATTTCGCAGATACAAAACATTTCTTACCGGACTAATAAAAATGCAGATCGGATAGTAGAAAAGTATTAAGTAGTCCATATGACAGAACCCCAGCAACACCATATCTCTTTAGTTTTTCTAGCAACCCGTCAGTTGTAGCCAATGTCATTCCAAGGTCAAGATAAACAAGATAGATCTAGATCCACACAAGAAGTTGACAAAAAGCAAGCTAATGTTATTAACCAATAATTCTTATTTTCGAGATGATCTTACTCCAACCTTCCAACCATCTAAGAAATAGCTATCTTGTCCAACTTTATTTCAATATAGTAAGTTGACAAAAAAAAAAAATCGCCGGTATTATTTCAAACATGACTAATTAATAATTCCAAGAGGATTAACTTCGTGAGGTCTTCACGTCTTCAAGTGCAAGATCTACTTCCACTCAACAGATTTCCAATGTAAAAATAACATGAACTTACCAAATTATACCATGGCATCTAGATAGGATATGGCGGGTTATCATCATTGGTGTTTGGGTTTACGCTAGTGAATACTCTTTAGTTGAGAAACTTTTGGCCGTCTCTTTTTCCATCTTTGCTTGGACCTCGTGCGTAATCCAAAGGAAATATCAAATCGATCTATGAAAAAAAATGCAAACCGATAAGGAAAGCTATCATGTCTCACAACAATCATACGGTATCATACCGGTGGAGCCTCCGTGTGTCTCGCTCGCTTTCTTCACCACTAACCACATCGATCTAGCCACAAAATGCAGAAGCGATTAAGTTTGAGATAACATCACTAAGATGTACTAAGATCAATATCTTATCATCAAGGTTTTTGTAATCGCTAATTAAACTCTTAAAGGTGAGACGGTTTACAGCTTTATAAAACTTGTATACGTGTTTACACAAAAGTACACAAGATCATGCCAATTTAAGTTCCCGACACCGCATGATAGAGGGAAGAAAGGTTATGACCCATATTGAGATTCTCAGGCTCTAGCCGCAAAAAGGGTCATTTGATAGACAAAAAGGCAAAAATTACATAAACGAAAAAGAGACATGTATAGCAAAAAGGGTGTGGAGTAATCAGCGGTGATTTGATGACCGCCATGATCATATTTGGCCATAAAGTTTATGGCGGCCATCAAATCATAAAGTTTATGGCGATCATCAAATCATGCGATGCATCCATGATTTGATGAGCGTTTGAAACTTTATGGCCAAATATGATCATGGCGGCCATCAAATCACTTGGCCTCGCATCGATGCTCCTTTGTTATTCCTTCCCTAGATAAGAGTCATCGGTGGCACTTTTCTAAAGCCCAAAACAACGACAAAACCAAGACCAAAGCATCCATGGAAGCATGCAAGCCATCCACCCTAAGCCATCAACCCGGCTAGGCTAAAGGAGTTGCTTAGAGGTGGATGTTTCACATGTTTTTATGACACTCCCAAGAAACACCAATAACAGAACCAACTCCGAGTGCCACCTCCTCTCAAACTAAAGTCATCATCGACCGTGCATTCAAGCTCAACAGTTCTCGCCAAACCGATCATCACAACCAAATATACCTTCGTAAGATTCTAAATCCACGGTAGCCATAGAATCATGTGACACATGCAGCCCAAGCCATCAACCCAGTCAAGCAAGGAGTTGCTTAGGCATGTATGTATTGCATGACTCAATAATCTGCCACATCCAAACATGAGCATAACCGTGCACAAAGTTCCAAAGAAAGCAAGAGCCAAAATCCGGAAAACACAAGCAATGCAAAGAAGAGGAGGAAGAACGAGGGGAAAGGTGACGGTGAGCAATTTGGGCGCTATCCGGTATATTCAGCTGGAAGAGCGGCGGCACCGCCGAATTGACGATCCGAGGGCCAAGAAAATTTTGAACGACGTGGATAGTGTCGTCGCGCTATGGCTTGCTATATTCATATCTTTTAAATAAATAGTCAAACTCGATGAGGTATTAAATAAATAGCCAAATCGTAATGAGGTAGCGAACCTGGTTGCATATTTTAAATCCATACAAATATATAATATACCAGAACCATAAATATGTATGAAAGAATACACTAAGCTCAATGATTGATTGTATTTAAAAAGGCAAGTGTTTATGCAAAACAAGGACTGGGATATTATGAGACCGGTAGGGAATGTCATGAAAACACCGGTATCTCACGCCAACAAATACCAAGCCGAACCTTATCAATCCTCACATATTATTAGAGTGCAAGTGGCATAAGCTACAACCTGTTAGGAAATCTGAATAAGATAAGTTTGTGCAAAAAAAGGACGCAACATGCATTATATTTTTTTGACCAAATGACAAGCATCATACTAAGTCGGTAAGGAAAACACGGTCCAAATTAATAATTCCTCCCAAAAGAATCATCACCACAAACCAAACATTTGATGACTGTTGCATCCATAAAGTTGGCCAAATCATGGATGCATCGCATGATTTGATGACCGCCATGATCATATTTGGCCATAAAGTTGCAAAGAAAAGCATAAGTTAAGTGAACAAAATGAAAGGCCTAAGATGGAATCATCACTTGGCCTCGACCGATGCTCCTTTGTTATTCCTTTCCTAGATAGAGTCATCGGTGGCAATCACTTTCTAAAGCCCAAAACGACGCGACAAAACCAAGACCAAAGCATCCATGGAAGCATGCAAGCCATCAACCCACTAGGCTAAAGGAGTTGCTTAGAGGTGGATGTTTCACATGTTTTTATGATACTCCCAAGAAACACCAATAACAGAACCAACTCGAAAGTGCCACCTCCTCTCAAGCCGAAGTCATCATCGGCCGTGCACCCAAGCTCAACAGAGTCTTCCAAACCGATCATCACAACCAAACATACCCTCGAGAAGATTCTAAATCCACAAGAGCCATAGAATCATGTGATACATGCAGCCCAAGCCATCAACCCAAATCAAGCAAGGAGTTGCTTAGGCATGTACGTATTGCATGACTCGACCGATGTAGTGGTCGGTCAAGGCAATCCGGTACAAGAAGCCAATGTTTAAACTCCATTGTGATGCAAGGCTTTCATGGAAGGGGACATTAAAATTTAATACCAAGATAATAGTTCAACAAATCGAGCATAAAAACAAAGAAACCGTAATATGGATTACTTGCACGCTCTCTCAAGATCGGGCGAACCAAACAGGGTCGGTGGGGGGAACGAACGGATCCGCCATGGAGGCCCCCGGATCCGGTCGCAGAGGCCATGGATCGACCCCGGGAAGGTTGGCGAAAGAAGGAGAGGAGAAGCGAGGAGAGAGGCTGCCTTCACCGGGGTCACTTTACTTTGAGTCCTCGTCGGCCGGCCGCCGTGCTCGGCCGCCGTGGGAGGCCGGCGGCCTCGGCCGACCCGCCGCCGGGCCTCCACGCCGGCCTCCAAAGCCCGGGCGAGGGAAGAGGGGAGAGAGAGAGAGAGAGAGAGAGAGAGAGAGAGAGAGAGAGAGAGAGAGAGAGAGAGAGCAACTCAACTGTAGCAAGAAATGGCAACGGCCGACCGACCATTAGCCGGCACGGGCCGCGGCTGGACGACCCGTGTCGATCTAGGGTTTAGGTGAGATGCCCCGCCTCCATCGCCCCGCCTCCCGCCAGAGGGGGGAGAGAGAGAGAGAGAAGGAGAGAGAGGGGGGGGCGGGAGGGGAGGCGGGAGCGGAGCCGGTAGCCGGCCCACGCCCTCCTCGCGTCTCGAGACGGAGAGGGAGAAGGACGGAGAGAGGGAGAGGACAGAGAGAGGGCGAAGTTTTTTTTTTTTTTGGGGGTTGGGTATATATTTCACCGAAGAGCAAAGAAAGACCGTCGGATTGTCGATCCAAGGGCCGGAAAAATTTTGAACGACGTGGATAGCGTGAGGCCTAGTTTGCTCCACACACAATATTACTCTTAAATGATAATTTGATCAATCTAAATGCAACTAGATTTTCCAATTAAAATCAAATTAGCCTTTGCACTTGATCTTTGTAAGTAAAAATAATATTAGGTCTATCTTTGTTTTTCAAATCAAATATAAAATTGATTTAGCTCAATTTAGATATTTCTCTCGAAATAACTTATACATGCTTTTATGTAATTAAAATAAATAAGCTCATAGTTTTCTTTTTAAAGCAAATCTTTCGGCATGCGTCTCTCTTTTAAATCGATGTCTCAGATTAGAGTGCTTTTCGCTCTCTGTGGTGATTTAGCGGCGTGTAGAATCGTTTTATAAGCTTTTCAAATTTATTGATTGGTGCAATTGTTCTAATTTAGATCTACTTGTTTGTTTTCGTGTATGATTGCTCGGATATATGTGTGGTGCTTTGTGACTATGTAATGCGTTCGGTCGGTGAGCCTTGCTTGGTGATCTAGAAGAAGGAGATCGAAAAGAAGTTCTAGAAAGATCTGGACTTGAAGAAAGGATCGAATTTGAGGCAAGTATAGCTTGGGATCATCCTTGATGTCCTATTCACCTTAATTAATAATTCATGATGCATGTGTCCTCCTTGATTGCCATTAAGGATTATCCTAGTCTTGAATACTTGTTCCTTGACACCTATGGGTTTGTGCATTGGGTAGTAATTTGCTAGCGCTCAACCCACACACTTTATTATTGCTTTTATGTATTAAATCATGATATGAGTAGTTGTTGATGCCATGGTACATAGGGCGAAAAGAGCTTGGTTGTTTATTTATGAAGCTCTTAGCTCTCCATAAGAACTTATTCATTTGTGATCATCCCATATACAAGATACAGCTATGGGGGGTCACATGGCTCGCTTTAGTCGTTCGGGGGATAGTGTTTACTTGTGTCGGTGGTTACCGAAACGGAAGAGAATGGGTTGTAGCCCTATCGCTATCCGGCATATTTAGATAACCCCTTTGAAAGGCTTTATATGGGTTTTCGGTGTTGTGGAGGTTCTAGAGCCCATGCGGTGGAAATTCATGACCCGTAGTGAAAGTGTACACCTCTGCTTGAGAGTTAATTAAATCGACATGTCAGTAGTGTTCGCGGTCATGAACGGCCTTGGAGACATTATGAATAGAATCACATGCTTATTATGTTGTTGATATTAAATTGATGTTTATATCTGTTCACATATGTGATTAATGGGATGATGGGATTCCTTTATGCTCAAGCTTAAAACTTGACCTACACTAAAAGCAACCGCAGTTGAGACAATGTCGACCTCGAGCCTCATAAACCCCTGGCTATGCTTGCGGAGTTCGACATGGACTCACCCTTGCTATTTCCCCCTCACCTCAGGAAGAAGTTAGGCTTGTGATCAACCAGTCAGTCGGTCCTTGTGGAGCCTACATCAGAAGATCAGATTGTCTTTCCGCTGTGCCGCTAGGCGAGGTTATGTCTTTTTATGTTATGTTCGTTATTTTTAAGCATTGTGAATTGATATTACCATTCATTTGTAAACTATATGTGAGATTTGACTTCCGGGGCTCACATATAGCATCATCCGTTTTGTTCTTAAAACCGGGTGTTACATTCAAGCTGCCAAAATGGGTTATAAATGGTGCATAGGGAATGGTAAAAGAGTAAGGTTTTGGGAGGATAATTGGATAGGTAATTCTAGCCTAGCTGTACAATACTGGACTATATATAGATGGGTGAATGAAAAAAATGCTTCAGTTGCAAGCTTATGGGATGGTCAGAATTTAAAATGCACTTTTAGTAGAACAGCTGATATCCACATGTTAGAGTTGTGGAATGAGGTGTATCAATTAGCTTCAACTTTAGATCTCAACAATGAAGAAGATTCTTTAGTGTGGAAATTTTCTTCAAATGGGGTGTATAATGTGCAGTCTCTGTATAAGGTAGTCAATTTTAGAGGGATCCATTCAGTGTTCTCTTCAGCCATTTGGGACTTAAAAATACCCCCCAGAGTTCAATGCTTCTTATGGCTTTTAGGGAAAAATAAGATTCTGACCAGAGATAATTTAGAGAAGAGAAGAAAGGTTCAAGATCCAAGTTGTCTTTTTTGCAATGAGATAGAGTCTGTGCATCATCTCTTTTTCGAATGTGCAGTAGCAAAACAGCTTTGGTCTCATTTAGGTGATATTCTTGGAGTGCACTTTGGTCATTCTTTTGAGTCGGTTGGTAAATTTTGGTTAAGTAATAAACGTAATGGGATCTTGAACATTATTTCTTCTGCTGCTATTTGGTGTATCTGGAAATTGAGAAATGATTTGTGTTTCCAGAGAAATCAATGGAAAAGCATGGCTATGCTTCTCCATAAGGTTGCTTTGACAGCACAAAGGTGGGGAGTGCTCTGTCCAGAGAACAAAAGGGAAGCTCTGATGGTGAAGGTGAAAGAAATCAAGCAGGAAGCTTCTCAAGTGCTTTGGCTGCCTTAGCCATTGCTGATGAAGGCATAGGACTGATGTGGATGGAAAATTACAAAGAGAAGCAGGCACTGGTGATTACCAACAAGGATCAGGAGATGTCGCCTGAACACAGCCAAGATGCTGTTGACCAGGCGCTGGATGAAATGCCCAGCAAACAAGATATGGGTAATCCTCAAGCCAGTGCTACTCAGGTGCTGGCGATGCCCAGCACTGTCCAAATGCTAGTGAGCGAGAAGTTCCAGTCAGGCGCTGCTCAGGTGTTAGCGATATGAGGAGTTCCAGTCAAGTACTGCTCAAGTGGTAGCGTTTTGAACTTCTTCAGGTCTTCAGGCCTGCCTTTGAGTCTGAGTCCTTTTTACACGCTTTAAGACTTTTTGTGGTGTCTGTAAGCCAATGATGGCTAGTCTAGATCAGTTTGTCATTTGCTAAGCTGGCTGGGGTATCAGTCAAGTGATGTAGCAGGGTGCTACGATGGCAGGGCCATCCGGAAAACTGTAATAACTGCATACTTGTCTGTTGGTTCTTG
>JADLZK010004413.1:0-17014 GCA_015847255.1 Hyparrhenia diplandra | reverse complement strand
GCCCACATGTCATTCTCTCTCCTCCGTCCTCTCACTCTCTAGCACAGGACACGCGCAACGCCCCTCCCTGCTTCCTCCGCCTCGCCGCCCCCCCTGCAGCTCCCTCCACCGGCGGCCTCCTCGCTCTCCTCCCCTCCGTCCAATCGAGGCCCCACGGGTGAGTCGCCCCCTCCACTCTCCTCCTCCGTCCAATTGAGCCTGCCGCGTCCCGTTCCCAGAGTCCCCGTCGCGTCCGTCCGGCACCAGCGTTGACCCGTGCGTGGATGAGGCGACGCATGCGCGGTGCCAGAGGGGAGCTGGCCGTGCGCCAGGCGTGGGAGTACGAGCTCATCCCCACCGCTCGCTCGCGGCGAGACGCTCTTCACGCCGTGGTGGCCGCACCCGCCTTCCTCTACCACTCGTCCCCAGGACCGGGGCGGGCGGCCTTGGTCAGGGGGCGCGACCGGCGGGCAGACTCAGCGAGCGGATGGCGATGGCAGGCGACGTTGGTGCTCCGCTCCCGGCCAGTGGCTGGCAGTTTGAAAGTCAGCAGCATTTGCCACAAATTGGAGTAATCTCAGCAAGTTTTGTAGAGTTGCTTCGGTTCTGACATTTTGGTGCACAATTTACCAATCTCAACTGGTAGTATGTATTTATTAGACTAACAATATGAGTGACTTGCTTCGGTTCTGATATCTGGTGTTCATGGGAAAATGGAAATTAACTTTTGGTGGCTCAGTTCTGATATCTGGTGGTTCAGTTAACTTTTTGATGGGCACTGGCAAGGTCTGTTTGGCATGAAATATTTCACGAGCAAAATCATCAAATAACCTAATCGGAAGTTGACACACAATCCTTTGTGTTGCAAATAAAATAAATCTTTTTGGGCACAAAACTCAACAATCTCTTCTTGAAACGTCTCTTAATTTTCGTTTCCTATGAACCTTGAAGAATCTAATTTTCAGATTTATAACGGTAACAAAAGCTTATTTTCTTCAGTGCTCACGAGCCATTCTCTAGCGGTGGCCCATTCATATAATCGGATCATGTATCTGCATCCATGATCCATACTGTATATCAATTTGAATGGACGCCTGATATCGATATATAAAAGGCTACATCTTGTGAAACTGAATCATTTGGTAAAAAGTACAAGGCTGGCTTGCTTTACATGACCCCCACTTGAGCAAGATCACTGTGATAACTTCTTCAACTTCAACGTTGAGCAATTAAACAAGAAAGTGGGATAAAAAGTTCCATACACACACACACACACACGAAGCTGCTTTATTACTTAGTCTGTGAGACAATCAACGGCAGGCTTATGCCATCACATGGCAAAAGTGTACAACAGCATGTGATAGATTGAGCAAAGAGAGCCGTCCAGCTTACAATAGCCACTGGTTATTTGGGATATGAACATGAACTTTTTTTTTTGAAAAGTAGCATGAACATGAACTTTTTTTTTGAAAAGTAGCATGAACATGAACTAAAAACACTTAAACACCACATCATCAGTGTACTGCTAAAATATGACAACAGTTTCTTTGTGGTTATGGAAGCCTTTTTTTTTTTTTTCATTTTCCACCGAAGCTCTCGTGTTTAAACTTTGCCACATGTTTGATTTCCCTGCTCCACAAGCCGAATTCCCTGGTTGTCGTGGCAAAATCTACTACCGAACACAAATTCGACAATAATTGTCGAACAAACAAGACTGATTTCAAATTCTCAGTATACAAAACGTACTGAAGATTTGGATTCTCTTCGTCGCTGTACATTAGGCGTCAAAATGAAGATACTACATAGTACTGTATATATTGACGCCTTCAGTTTCAAACCACCCGTCTGATAAGCTTTGAGATGCATGGTTGGGGATAAGGCCGGGATTCCGACCTCAACAATGGGTGGCTCGCCGCCGATCAGGCGGTCAACGACGGCAAGCGCACACTTGCTAGCTCCTTCAAAGTCCAAACCCCAGCAGCGTTGTACCGAGGTGAGATGAACGGCGGCGGCCAAGGACAAGCAAGGAGCGGCGGTGCCTTTAACGACGACGCGCGCGTGAACTGATCGAGGCAGATCGATGGTGACCTTGCTCAGACGAGGACCTCGACGTGCACGACGGTGGCGGCGTCGGGTGGGCCGACGAGGAACCTTTCGGACTTGGCCTTGCGGAACTGGCGGGGCCGGGGACGTCGTCAGGCGCGCCTTCCTCCTCCTCGGAACCAGAGCTATCGTCATCGTCGTCGTCGAAGTCCTCCTCCGGGATGGACGACAGCACGCCGGCCCACGACGCCGACCCCGCGCCGCCGTAGCTGTAGTAGTAGCGAACTCCTCCTCCATCGACGCCGACGCCGACACCGGCCTGAGGCGGACCACCGCGATGAAAGAGCTTGTGCAGCCTCCTCAGGAGCCGCCGACCGCTTCTTGTTCATCCGACCCGCCCCGTCGGCGGCCGCCAGCGACGGTGGCACGGCTGGGAACCACGGCATGATCGATACGTACGTCGTCGTCGATCGGATGTACTCGATCGATGTCCTCCTCCCTCCTCGATCTCCTGGTGCACCCCTGCCGGGTTGGCTTCTGCTGCTACCTTATACACTAGCAGCTAGGGCTGTCATCTGTTAATTTAGGCCGTACCGTACGTGTGTTTATACTCCGACTATTTGCAAGCTGCACGAGCCGGCCGGCCGGCGGCATCAGGATAAGGCACAGTGTGGATCAGGAGATGGTGACGCATTTGCATGCATGAAGCTTTACAGGTGGTCCAAGGCTTCGTCTTTGCAACGTGGTGGTGGACACGGGGACGACGACGACGGCGAACGAAGCAGCGAGCTGGCCTGGCTGACCGCGGCCGGCCGGGCATGCTAGTCTGGACTATGCAGCGGCATCCGCTAGTTGATGGCGGCGTGGGGTTAGCTTAATCGCACGGCCAGGGTTCTCATTTGACCGAGCTAGGTAGGGAGAGGCCGCCCGTGCCCGTGCGGCCTATCATCGACCGACAGCCATGGATTACATATGCAGTGACATAAATAGGACGCCATGATGACACACTGCTGTGCTAACATAGCGAATCATACCTAGGGAATTATACATCTTATTAGGGCACCTCATTGTATACCAGACGAACTTTCAAACTGCTGCTGACACTGGTGGGCCTTCTAAAATCGATTTTGGCGATGGTTAAATCGTCTCGGTGTAAGTCGAGCAGGGCCCGACACTCTCTCCCCCTTTCCCGTCCATCTCACTCCCGTTCGTCCCCATTCTCTCCACCCGTGCCTGGCAGGCGCTTCCTTGCGGCGCTATGGCGTCGCCCACACTAGTCGGCGGTTGCCTGCCCAGCGCCCCGGCCGGGCAGCGAGGCGCAAGCGCGTGGGCGAGACAGCGAACAGCGCGGGACAGCGCGAACAAGCGGCGCATCACACGGGCGGAAAGCGGCGCGGAGGACCAGCCCCGAGACCAGCGAGAAGCGGCGCGCCATGAAGGAGAGGCGTGGAGGACCAGCGTGGGACAGCCTTGGCGCGCATCGCCACGGAGGACCGCGCCCAGGCAAAAGGCAGCGTCGCGCCAGACCATCTGTGAATATTTTAATCCCTCGGTTCGAACCATACTTGAGATGCGAACCATAAATTTTTTCTCCCTCGGTTCGGTAGGCTGTGGTGTGGAGCCCGAACCGTGGACCATTTTCTCTCCCCACGGTTCGGTTGCACTAACTGCTTGGAGGTGCTCTTAGGTGCTCGTTTGGTTCTAATGATTTTTTAATTGGGACTAAAAAACCTAAAATTCTTAGGAAACTAGTCTCTAAAAGTTCTAGGAATTATACTCTTCACGATTTTTTCAAGATTTTTCTCCAAGAAATCCATAGAAGTACCTCTAGAGGGGCCTTTACCAAGAGTCAAACAGTGCCTTCGACGGGCCACATCGTGTGTTTTTACCCGATCTTTGGTTTTAACACTGATACGTTGTTGGTGATGCCGAGATCGCGAAATTTCCCAAGTCGATGCATGTAGAATCACCATGCTTGAAACTCTCTCTTTTCACCGAGCGGCACATGGCACCGGCGCCCGCGTGCCGCACGGATCCCCGCCGTCTCCGCCGGGCTTGTGGTGACGCGTGCCCGCCTCCCAACGACTACCGCCTCGCCGGGTTTGCGGAAGCCGTCGTAGAATCCGTGTGGATCACGAGGACATCGATCGCAAGAGAAGCGCCACCCATGGCGCCGTGAGCGCGTGGATCGTATTACGCGGCGATCGATCGCGAAGCCCGCATCACGGATCAGCGCGGCGACTGGTGGGCCGCCGACGAAGACCACTGGGCGGTGACCCGGGCAAAATCAAAGCCGTGTGGACATCAGCCAGCTAGAGCAGGAGGCGACCGAAGAAGACCACAGGCGAATCGGCCGATGCAACACGCCCTAATTGGGCCCGTGAGAGGGATGCTGTGGGTGACCACAATGCGGCACGCCCCCGCACCACAGACGGTGAGAGCTCGCCATCGGAGGCGGAGCCGGGGAGGAAGTGTTGACTTGGAGGTGCCGCCCATGGCCTTGGGGCAACAACAGAAAGAAATGGGGAAGAGGGGGATGAGATAGTCTCTCATGGGGTCCACAAAGGAAACAACGATGTCGACAGCTGTGGTTATGCGGGATGTGAGGCACCGGTGCTTTTGTCGCTTGAGTTGAAGGGAAAAGATATTAACTCGATCATTCTTCTTATGGTGGAAGACCTCTCACCGTCTCACGCATGCCATGCACAAGGACACCATTAATGTATAAGCTAGTGTGCCGGTCCTTAGATTGCTTTGAAACGTGGAATGTGACGGCTCAAGCGGCTATTGCACTATCTATTCTTTCTTTCGGGATTAAGTTATTTTGAAAAATATATTAAACCAACCCCAATCTTTTTACGTGTTAACATCCTAGAAGATTTCACAAAACCAAAGATGAAGAGACTTTTTATCTCCACCGGAAAAACACGCCTTGTATGGGGAACTCGGGTCACGAGGGTATATATTATAAAATGCCTTGACCATCCGATGGGCGCCGTTGCACAATCCATTACACATAACCATGAAGAAAAAATGATGGCCACTCTGACACTATCGACTTTTTTTTATAGCCGATTGCGCTAGTTCAAAGTTTTGGAACAATTTTGTTTTAATAAAGCAGAAAAAATGAAAAATAATAAGCACAGACTCGATGCCCGTAGAAGCAGTTCCAAAACATTCCGCCACCGCCATCAGCCCAAATGGCGACAGGCCCGATCTGGTTTACACCGACGTACCGATCGGCCCCGAACCCAACAACGGCCCAATCAACCCACTACCCGCACGTGACGCCGACCTCAGATCCCTTCATCTCTTTCTCCTCGCATCCCCCCTCCCTCCCCTCGTTGGCGAACTCGACTCAAACCCTAGCCCGTCTCCTCGCCATCCCCACCCATGGATCGCGACCGCTCCTCACGCCGCGCTCACGACGACGACGGGCACCACCGATCCCGCGATCAGGACGACGACCGGCACCGCCGCCGCAGTCACCACGACACCGACGCCCACCGCAGCAAGCACGACGGCGGAGACGAGGAGCGCAGCCGCCGCCGCCACCGCGACAAGGACGGAGGCGGAGGCGGCGGCGGATGACCGCCGCCACCGTCACCATCACGACAAGGACGACGGCCGGAGTAGCCACCGCTACCGCGACGGCGGGGACGACGACGACCGCCGCCGCGGGAACCGACGATCCGTGTCCCCGTCCGAGTCCCCCACCACCACCCTCGGCGAAGCGGGACCGCTCGTCAAGCCGCCCGCGGGAGTCGGTCGAGCGCCGCGACTCCACCGCGTCGGCGCGGAAGGGAAGGGCCACGAGGGCGGTGGCGATGGGGACGAGCCCGGCCGTGAAGGGGGCAAGCGGGCCAGGGCCTCCGTAGACCCGCCTCCGCCCAAGGAGGAGAGAGGCCTAGGCGGCAGCGCCGGAAGTTTGAGGATGTCGATGCAAGTGAGAAGAATGGTGATATGAGTAAGATGGGTAAGGAAATCTCATCTCATGAGCAGAAGAAGGGGGAGTTAACAGTTAACGGGGACTCACAGAACGGCGATGCGCGTAATGTAAGTGTTGTTACAGTTTCTCAGTTACTTTTTGTCTTTTCATGTTTATTACTGAAGCTTGGGCAAGTAGAGTGCTTATGAGTTATATCTCCTTTTTTTGTCAAGTGAGCGATGATTTTACTACTAGTTACTGGGTTATGGAAACCTGGAGAAATGGAATTGCTAGATTATTGAGTCATACTGTTTGCTTAGTTCATAGAATATTAGTTCATAATCTATCATCTTTCTAGAAAATGTATAAGAGCTTAAAGTCTCTGCAGAATCTGTGTTGTAAGGTTCAGTTCTCCAAGAAGTTTATGCCGTCTAAATTGAGTGATATTGTTGAATGTCTTGTTGTGAAAATATCTTAGGAGATTAACAGTTACTGTTGCTTGATTTGAGTAGCCACTGCTAATCAATGCCAACTTTGCCCTGGATTCAGAAGAATAAGGCAGCTATGGCAATGCTTTCTAAGTCATAATTAGACTGTTTTGTGCTGTCATAAGTCTACAATATGTTTTGTTTGTCACTTATCAGTTGGAAGTATGGTGCACTTATGCAGCTTTTCTTATTATTATAAATACATTCTAAAAATACTACTGCAGCCCCTATTGGTTTTGTTTGCCCAGTAGTGATTGGTAGTATAGTTATATTTTGAGGAATTGAAATAATGTTTTGAATATGAAGTTGTTTTAGGAATGTCATAGTATTTTTGCCCATGCTATAATCTGCCTTATTGGCTACAGATGCTACTTTTGCATTTGGTCAGTTTTACTTTTTACTCGCAAGGATGTGACATTTAAAGTGAATGCCTGTTAAGCTCATTTTGATATGCTAAGTCATAATATGCTGGCCAGGATTTGAAGATGGGTTAATTTTATGTGGGCTATCCTGCACATTCCACTTTGTTAGTTCTTTTTTGGATGTGTTTGATGTATTTTTCTCTCTTTTAAGTGCCATGTATTTTGAGACAAAATTGACGATTCATTATATTGCTATTGTTTATTTCTATGTATGACTTCTCATCTCATATTTTGCAGGCTGGTTCTCAGCAACCGCTCAGTGCCGTTTCTGTGCCGTCTTCTGTTCCCGTTCCTTCAAAAAGGTATCTTCAATTTCTACCAGCAATGCAAATGAGGGAGTTAGTATTAGATCTGATGAGGTTACCGTAAAATCTAGTACAGATGGAAGTGCAACATCTGCTGCTGGCAAAAGCAGTATATCTTTTTGATGCTTTAGCCAAAGCAAAAAAGCCTTTGCAACTGAAGAAGGAACTGTCAGAAAAAACTCAAGAAATTACCTATGGTAAGAAAACATAGCTATTCCCAGTCCCTTGCTCTAATTTTTCATTGTACCTTGGCAACTGTTCTAAACTTATTTTTCCCCATACAGCTTAATAATAAGCTTGGTACAGCTGTTACTGCTACACAAGTTTCTAAAGAAGAAGTAAAAACTTCTGTATCAGCTGTAGATGCACAACTCATTTCTAAAGGAGAAGCAAAACCTACTAATGTTTCTGGTCTGCCAACTAGTAGCATCTCTGGAACATCGGCCATAGGTGGTGCAATTGGTATTCCAGGTCTCACAAACATTACCAATCTCGATTCTGTGAAGCGAGCCCAAGAACTTGCAGCTAAGATGGGGTTCCGCCAAGATCCACATTTTGGTCCTCTCATCAACTTATTCCCTGGTACATCCACTGAAGTTACTGTACCAAAAAGACCTGCAAAGGCTCCTGTTCTTATTGTTGATGCTCAAGGTAGGGAAATTGATGAGCAGGGAAATGTTATCAGCATGACAAAGCCAACGAATTTGAGTACTCTGAAGGTAAATTTTCATAGGTTACTACAGAGCTTACTATTGAATTTTATCCACGCTTTTTTGTTTGGTGACTGGTACTATCTGGTTCTACCTTGGTTAGGTCAATATAAACAAGCAGAAGAAAGAGGCTTTTCAAATAATCAAGCCGGACTTGGACTCTCTTTGCAAAATCAAGTGTTCATTTTGATGAAAGGATGGGAATAAACCAAAAGAAGCTCTTCCGTCCTAAAGGCCAGGATTTCAGTTCGTTGAAGAGGGCAAACTCACTAGGCAGGCTGAATTGCAGAAAATTAAGGTGTGTAAGGATGAACCCGAAAGATTTGTTTTGGTTATGTTTATCAGTATTTCTTCTCACTTATTTGAATGTTTCTTTTATCCAGAGTCAATTTGGTGAAGCACAAGCTAAAGAGCTCAAAGTAAAAAGCAAGCCCAGCTTGCCAAGGCAAAGGCAGAAGTAGACATGAATCCAAATCTTATTGAGGTTGGTGTGAGAGCTCCAAAACAAAAAGCAGAAGGAAGAGGTCCCTGAAATTGAGCCATGGTTGTTTCTTGCTTCCTCTTTGAATGATGTTTTTTTAATGTTATGTTGTAAATGAACATAATCTAATTTTTATTGTTGTTTTCAGGGATGCAAAAATTTTACTTTCTGCCACATACGAGGATATCTCTGTGGAGAAGCTTAATATGGACAAGATCACCATATATGTTGAACATCCAGAACCATATGATCCACCTGCTGAACCTGCACCACCGCCCCCCAGCCACTGAAGTTGACTAAGAAGGAGCAGAAGAAGTTAAGAACACAAAGGCGTCTTGCTAAGGAAAAAGATAGGCAAGAAATGATTAGGCAAGGCCTCTTGGAGCCACCTAAACCCAAGGTCAAAATGAGCAATCTTATGAAAGTACTAGGCTCTGAAGCTGTACAAGACCCGACACGGTTGGAGATGGAAATAAGAACTGCTGCTGCAGAGGCGTGAGCAGGCTCACGTTGACCGTAACATAGCCCGCAAGCTCACACCATCTGAGCGCCGTGAGAAGAAAGAAAGGAAGCTTTTTGATGATCCTACTAACACAGTGGAGACTATAGTTTGTGTTTACAAGATAAGAGACCTGTCCCATCCGCGGAACACGCTTCAAAGTCGATGTGAACGCACAAGAGAATAAACTAACAGGTGCTGCGGTCATCACTGATGGTATCAGTGTTGTGGTTGTTGAAGGGGAAAAAAGAAGTCAGTCAAAAAGGTATAATAAGCTCATGCTAAACCGTATAGACTGGGCTACTGCTGTTGGTGAGGATGAAGATGCCGAAGTGGAAGCTGACAAGCCAGTGAATAGCTGTGTATTGGTCTGGCAGGGTAGTGTGGCAAAGCCCACCTTCCACAGGTTCACTGTACACAACTGCCGGAGTGAGGCTGCAGCCAAGAAGGTTTTGTTGATGCTAAAGTTCCTCACTACTGGGACCTTGCTGCCAATTTCTCAGAAGATTCTTCCTGAGCAAAGCACCTGTTCAGATCCTTGGTGCTGCTGAAGATCTTTGCTGGCTATATTCTACTGATGTGTGGCCAGTGTTATAGCGCTTGTCATGATGGTAAGACCTGAGTATCTGCTGAAGTGCTGAACTGAGTAATGCTTGGTGTTGTCAGTCTGTTTAATCGTGCCATTTCAGGGGTGATGTTTATTGCTGAGTTTCGTGTTGACTAAAAACTGTGTTGCGATGAACTATTGAATTTTGCAGTATGCTTTTGAATAAATCAATACAACAAACTGTGTTTTAGTAGTGTTGCTGTGTGAGTTACCACGGTAATGGTTGTGCATCGATTACAAGTTCGGTAATATATAAATAAATGGCTATGATCTTACTGTCTTATGATATACTCCCTCCATTACTGAAATGTAAAAGCGCCAGCAGTTTTGGTGTTTTGATTTTTTTATTAGGCGTAGCAATCTAATCGAGGTGGAGATAAATAGGTGTGCAGCATTTAATAGGGTATGCATTCAATGATCTTGCTTGAATCCACGATGCATGCACACATGGATGCGTTTGAATTGGCTGAAACGTCGGTTTGCATGCCGGCATGCAACCATCGGTTTGTATTTACTTCAGCGTGGTCCTCTTTTCTTCTTGTTATCTGCAGTTCCTTGGTATACGGGATATTGGCTTAGACGCCTTATAAAAATGATAGAGGGAGTAACATTTAAAGAGTTGATGAATGCAACAAAGGTCTGTTGTAGAGCGTCTTCAATAGTTACCAAATCGCTAGCTTGGAGGAGTCTATTGGCTTATCAATGACAATTTACAAATACCAAATTTAGATGAGACATATCAATAAGAAAAATAAAACACTATAGTTGAGAGTTATGTGAGAGATGTTTTTAGGAGATTGAGCTAGATTAGATATTTATTAATTAAGCTAGATTAGATATATTTTATTACCGCTAGCTATTTGGGGTTAAGCTAGCTATTTGGTCTCTCTCCTCGATAGCCAATGAGCGTGTTACTTTTTATTATTTTTTATACCTCATTTAGCTAGCTATTTGCAAATTGCTGCTCATAGCCAATAGAATTCCTCCTCGCTAGCTATTTGTTCAAATCATTGGAGACGCGTCCGTATGGATTTTTCATTTAGGTTCATCAACTCTCAGTATATGGGTCAGTAGACTTTTTAGTCGTTCATCATATGCCCATGTAATGCATCTCGTGCTGATTGTTGTGGTTGACGTGTGTCCTCTCCTCCTTTCTCGATCTGAGTTAGAAATACATATTAATCTATAAACTTTATGTATTCCTCCTTTGTAACCTCAATTTCAATAGAGGTTAATGCCCTTTATGGCTGGTTTTCATGGCTTACGTAATCTCTATTACATTGACGTGGAATTGTGTATATATAAAGGATCAATGGAAATTGGGTTTGGATGCTATTATCTACGGTCAACTTTACATTCTCGCATTGTTCTCACATTCTACTCGAACATGTTATTGGCACGGCGTTCATCGCTTGTTTCGTGAGGAAGAAAGTACCGTTCATCAGGTAGTATGCCGCTGCCGAACATGTCTTTGGTTTAGATCAAATTGCATAAGCCACAAGCAGAGTTTCGGCAGTGGCATCATAAACGATGCTTTCTTTCTTCCTCACGGAAGAAGCAATGAGTTCGCGCTGCCGATACTGTGTTTCAGTAGAATTGTGAAATGTAAGAGAGAGTAGTGTCGAGGCGAAGGAGTCCTGGATTGCGTCACCTGGACGTGCGACACACGTTTCGTGAGATGGCGGGGCTCGCCACCAAGGAAGGCAGCGCGAGTCTTGTACAGAGCGAGCTCATTTGCATCTGCTGCTCCGTTCACGGAATGAATCCAGAAAACGGTTGTTTGAGAGCCTTTGTCACTGGCGTGCTGCTGCTCCGTTGTACGGGGTTTCTGGCGCACGAGGATGTGGAGCTGCTTCGAGTTCGAGCTGCCGGCCGACCAGCAGTCCATGTGCGGCGAGCTAAAGTCGCCCGTGGCGGCCTACGCCAACGTCGCCAAGACGCCCAGACGGGCAACCTGTACAAAAGGCAGACAGAGGATGGGCAGCAACTCTCCTGCGGCGGCAGACGCTGTAGAGCTCGTCGGTGTGCTTGCTGAAATGCTAGCATTCGCACACTGAGCTCGCCACGTCAGCTCTCAGACAAATTGGATTGTACTCCCTCTGTTTCACGATACTTGCAACTATGGGTTACGTGCCATCAACGTTGATCTATATTTGACCAAATTTTTTTACCAAATACTATTCATGTTTATGACTTCAAATTAATTTATTAAAAACTACGTTTCATAACGAATCTAATGAGATTTATTTGATAGCATAAATATTGATAGTTTTTATCTATAATTAATCAAACTTGGGATACTAAACCGTAACAATGTCTTTAGAATTGTAAGTATTTTTTTGGAGCAGGAGGGGGATATTACTATGAACTGAAAAAAACGTTGCAAAGGCGTCCTTTTTTTTTTTGGAACGTTGGAAAAGCTTCCTGTATATGCTATAGGCCTACGGCCTGCATAAACATGCAGCCCATTAACCTGAAAAAAGCAAACACATCCCCATGGCCAGGCCATGGGTCCAGCCTCAGGGCAAAGCTACTGCGCTTGTGTAGAAGAAAATTTTCCATTCCGTCACAAAACGATAGTGTTGCTAAGATGCACAAATGTGATCTCCCCAAATATTATAAGGACACTGTTATTTAATCTTTTCTGCATAATTTAGTGTGGAAAAATCTCCTGATATTTCAGGGGAAAATACAAACATGCGTGCCAGAGGATTTTTAGATAAATCGGGCCATGAAAAAATTATCAAAAAAAAAACAAACATCATTTTTAAGAAAATGTTGAATGTTATACTCAAGTAGTGTCTTGTTTGGTTTTGATACTCGGATTCGATTTGATGAGAAATGTGCGGCGAGTGATATCACTTCTCATGCATTGCATTGCAGTCTTCAAGAAAAATATTGGAGGGATACAGATCGAGTTTCTCTCCGACTGCGCAAACTTAAGAGTTGGAGAGGATATTTGACAACCTTAGGAAGTTTTTATATACGGATCAAATTATATATCAAACCAAGAGTAAAATGATACCGATTGTTTTTAAATTTCTTTTTAGAAAAAAGGAATTTGTACTCCGGCCTTTGTAAGAGGTTTACACACAACCAATGATTGTTTTTAAACTGACCACTGAACTCATGAACAAGGAAACTGGAAAAGGAAGAATGAGCAGATGAAAACAGTAACCTTTTCAAGCTGATCAACCAATGCAATATACCTCAAGCTTGAAGGCCTATAACATGTAGAGGATATATCAGTACTAGTCACGCGTGGGATAAATGGCGAAGCAAAATAACGGATCGATCGACTGGACCAGATACGGGAGCCTTGCATGCGCGCACGTTAAAAAGAGAGAGAGAGAGAGAGACCGGTGGGGATCGCCGAGAGCTATCCATCGATCGCGCAGAACCCTATTTACTTCACTGCAATTGCATGCTCGCGCGGCCGGCGAATTGAATTGGAGTGGTGTCACTACCGGTGCCAGAAGTGGGAGTGTCCCGCGACGCCGCCGGGCGGCGGACAGTGGACGATGGCACGCACAATCCTCGCCGTTGCTGTACGCTGGTTTCGTACCAACTCTAGTCGATCGATCAGAATGCACAAAGTTCCCCAGCACAACTTAGAAGCCAAGAGGCAGGAGTAGCACGAACCCATGTTTATTGCAGGTACCTGCACCACATCAATTTATTGCAAGCTAGCTCCAGGCCTTACATCAACTCTTATCAAAAATTCACAACAAAGATTCGATTTAAGCACTGTTCTAAAAACTAGAATAATTTCCATGAATTTTGTTAACATGTTCAAAGTAAAATGATGATGCAACATTAAAAATTAATAAAGAGACTGAAGGAAATAGTTTCTTATAAAAGTATGCCAAATAAGATAGAAAGCGATGCCATAGAAGTTCTAGAGGATAGAAGAGAGAAGACAAGTGCTTATATAATTTTTTTTTTTTTTGGCTAGAGTTCAATTTCAGCGCTCGCATCTTGACTCCTCGGCTCCGCGTCACCCAGCGGCGGCACTAGGCGAATCCCTAGCCCTCCGCCGCCCTTTCCCCCAACTCTTCTTCATCTCGCAGCTGCCGAGTGCGCAAAGGAGGAGGTGCGTTGCTGTTGGTGGTTGATGTCAACTTCGCCTTGCCTTGCCCTGCCCAATCGGCCCTCCCACAGCCGGATCTAAGCGCCCTCGTCGTGGTGGAGATGTTGCCGGAGCAAGCGGCGACGAGTTCCCCCACTACCCCAGTCAGCACATCTCACTTTGCGGATCCACACCCCCTTCAACGCTTAAAATGAAACCGTAGTGTGTGGGTTCAAATCACTGCTGGTTCAAGACACGGTGATGATTTGAAGAGAAACTGCCGAGTTCACTATCCAACCCGTAGCGCCTTTGTGATCAAACAATCGTCGGGTACTTATTCGACCAACAACATTTTTGAGCCAAAAGGCAAGCGGGCAACATTGATATTGAGAACATTGTAGGGCTTTGAACAACCGACAATATTGATAGAAATAACAATCGTCGGGTTACATTCGGCCCGAAACAATCGTAGCGGAGTGACAATGCAGTTGTCGGTTTATTCACCCGATAGTGTTCTTGATGTTAACATGTCGATTATTTTTAAACGACAACGTTATTTTATTTATTAACATTGTCGGTTTGTTAATGTAGCCGACAATGGTGTTTGAAGTCGGCGATGACAGTTTTTCAATTCAAACCCGACAATGTGTGGTGATGCAACATTAAAATATGATAGAAACCGAGATCGTTTTATAAAGTAAAATGATGATGTAACATTAAAATTAACGAAAGAGACCGAAGGAAATAGTCTCTTATTAAAGAAACTATGTCCACACGGGAAATAAGATAAAAGCGATGACATAGCGAGAACTTCTCGAGGATAGAAGAGAGAAGACATGTGCTTAAAGATAAAAAATACTTTGATGAAATTATCTATTGAGAGTATGCCTCCTGTCACGCCTGCCTTAGGAAGGGGCGGCGATGACGGTGCCGGCGGCGGCGGTAACAGCGCGCGCGGGGGAAGGTAAGTCCAGGCATTCGGGTTACCCGATTTTTTTCGGTCGGGTAATGAAAATTGCTACCCGATGTTAGCCCCCGAAAACACTACCGAAATTTCGGTACCGATAATTCGGGTTCGGGTTAGGTATACCCAATCTACTCGAATTTACAAAAAACAACAAACTATACAAAATTTTATTAGCAATTTAAACATAATATCACTAGCGATTTGTATAGAATTTCAACAACAATTTGTGGAGAATAATACATTATAGTCACTGTTCAAACCAAGATAATTTTATTTTGATAAAGTGATAATTTAAGTGTTCAACTAACAATAAGTGATAAATATAAAGATGAAGGTAAAACTTTAGGTAGTTCGGTAGTTTGGGTATCGGAGTGTATTACCCGAATTACCCAAACTAATTCGGTTAATTAAAATCACTATCGAATTTGGGATCGGGTACCATGGGTTCGTAAATTGGTCCGGGTTCGGTATTTTTCGAATTCGGTAACGGTGTATCGGGTATTTTGCCCAAAGCTTAGGGGAAGGGGTGGCGGCGGTTGGGGCAGGGAACAAGAGTTGAGGGAATATTTTTTTTATTTGCTTGTCCCTAAAAAGATTACATCCTCCTTGTTTATATAGCCCTCCTATGAGACTTATATCTCAAGCAATCTCTAAAGATTTTCTTACATTCCGGAATATCTTTTACAAGCAAACTCTTATTCTTTTTTTCTAATAGGAGATTTCCTTATAGAGTAGAATATCCCATTTACACAAAAAGACCTAATCCTAATTGGAGGCGATGATGGCGTGGATGATGAGAGCGGCGGCAACACCACCCCCTCTTAAAGGCGCTCACCCGCTCCTCTTGGGCCGGCTTTGGCCGATGGGCGCGCTAGCCCCCTCCGCCGGGGCGGTCCTATCTTTGGACATCTCCCCACCGTTCAACAAGGTGAAATCTCATGTTTGGTTTTGGAAATTGATGACACATTTGTGGACTAATCCTTTGCTCTAAGTGATGACTATGAGATAGGATTAGGTTGATGACAAAGGAGCATGATGATCATGAACATGGGCGTTGATGGTGGACATGATGGATCGTCAAGCTCGGTGATCGGCTTGAGAGGAACCCTGAGATCAAGGCAAATGTATCTTGATAGGGTTTTCCTTTTTAGTGATCAAGACACGATAGGCGTGTGATCACATTATAGGATAGATAGCCCGACTATCAGAGGGAATGCCGCGACAATCCTTTGGTGAAGTGCTTCTAGGTCAATTGACTTGCATATTGCATTTAGGACAATGAGAGCACTAACCCCGATCTTGCCTAACTTATCGTCGTGCTAACATTGGTGATAACGTGGTCATCTTGGCGTGTTGGCAACCCTTGGCAAGAGGCGAAGCAAGGTTGAAGCAAAGAGCAAAGAAAAGATGAAGTTTTGCTATCCGAGGAGGTGGCCGGACACGTCTTTGGCGTGGCCGGGCGCACCACCCATTAACAACGGTGGTCGGTCGATCAAAATAAAAGAAAGGATGTTTTGGACTTCGACTCGGTTGATTGACCGGACCACGAACCGGAAGGCTGCGGCCGGACCAGCGTGGAGGAGGGTGCCCGCCCTGTGGGCCCGGGCCTTGTCGGTAGCGGCCGGAAGCGATTGGCCGGACGCTTGACCGGACCAACGGTGGTTCCGGTCGGTGCGTCGATCACCCAAAAGAGCCCATTTTGAAGACCAACGGCTCTATCTCGTGAGGGGCTTATATATATGGGTTTGCCGGTTTCAAGCTCTCTCTCTTGCACATTTGAACACTCTAACTTGCTAGTGAGCTTGTGAGACTCCTCTCCACTCATCTCTCTATCCATAACTCGAATTCTTGGTGAGATTGAGAGTGATAGAAGTGCATTGCATTGGTGGTTGCATCTAGAGGCACTTCATCCTTGGAGAAGCCAAGGATTCTTGTTTTCTTGGGAATTTGGTCGGTTCCCTAGCGGCTTGGAGCAAGAGGCGGTGTTGAGCTCAAGTGGAGCTTGTTTGAGGGCCCACACCGGTGGTGATTGTGAGTCGTTCCTTACCCCGTGGGAGATTCGCGAAAGGAGCACTAGTGGATTGCTCGTTGGCTTGTTGGACCCTCTCTTGTGATGGATTTGCTTGAGCTCCCATAGGGGATTTGGCACCGGCCATTAAGCTTAGCATACGTCAAGTGAGTGTGTCGCCTAGCGGACTTAAGCGTCTTAGGCAAGCACGTGAACCTCGGTGAAAAAAATCATCGTGTCTTGTGTGCTAGCTCGTTGGAGATTTCTTGTACAGTGATTGGCTTCAACCTCGACACTACACCGGTGGTATTGTATCCTAAGCACTCCTTCGCATTACTTTGGTAGCATATCTTGTTAGGGTGCTTAGCTTGAGTAGCTTGTTAGCCTAGTTAGCTCCTAATGGTAGAAGTAGTTAGTATATCTTGTTCACCTAGGAGTAACTTAGCAACCTAGCCATTGCTTGTGTTTAGAGATATTAAATTGCTAGAATTGCTAGGTGGCTTGCATA
>JADLZK010004412.1:0-57074 GCA_015847255.1 Hyparrhenia diplandra | reverse complement strand
CAATATAATATAGTATAATATAAAATAAATGAATAAAAGTGAAATTTAGGAGACTATACCACCTCAAACTACGTCTTGCAAACCGGACCGAAGGTGAACAAGCCGTTTTTATAATCATGCAACAAGTTATATGCCCTCCCTTTTCTAGGTTACTAGAGGATTCTTCCCAGCAGCGTTCTTTGCTTGGATGTACAAAGAAAATTTGAATAAATTTGATTATATATGCTAAATAGAGAAGTTGAATGGACATGAATAATATGATAGAAGTACTAATGAGATTTCTTATGGTAATTACAAACTATATTTCTAATTTTAGGTAATACGTGCAATGGGAAGGTAGGAGACTTCGTTGACCACATCCTGCATGTGGTGGCACAAAAACATAATAGGAAAGTAGTAGGAGAAAGCATGGAATATAATACAGTACATACTTAGCAATTAACCATACAACATGGATACATCATATGGCCGGCAAAGACTGATAGGAGAGCACTCATAAACGTCCGGCTGACTGGCTTTCGGCCAAGGAGATCCTGCCTCTTGGTGCTTGCCATGGGGCCTCGCAGCGGCGCGGGGAGGAGTGGCGATCGTCCTATAGGCATCATTACCGGTGAACATTCAGCGATCATCATTAATCAAAGGATGCGCCCTCTGCTTCTAATGGAGGAGCCAGAGGACATTAAGGTTTCGAGATCCTGGGCATATGTCGGGGAATACAAAAGGTTTGCAGACTCCAGGTAAGGGAGGGGTTCATTTTATACGGAAGATTGGAGGTGGCTTGTGGCGTTTCAAATGAGATGGATGCATGATGGCTATGGCTAGTGGAGGAGGATATATGCATGTGTGATGGCTAGTGGGGAGGTGTAGCTAAACCGTAAGTTGCGATTTTGCATGCAGACGTTCATGCATAATGGCTCCATGCGTGTCAAATGAGATGCATGTGTGATGGCTAGTGGAGGCGATAGAAACGCCTGGAAGATGGAAGGAAGAGAGGCACACGCGGCCGGGCCGGGTGGAGGTAGGAGCCTACAGGTGGATGGTGAGGTGTCCTATCTGCGTGTTGAGATAACTCCCCTGGTGGGGTTCTCCTTTATAGGAGTTATAGATTAAAACTATTTATTACCTTAGGTAATGTGGACTTAGAGTCAAATAAGACTTTTGAGTTTTTTTCTCACTCTCTCTTCCATAAATATCTTTGCCACATCAGCCACATTAAGAAAGTCAAGCGATAAATATGATGATAATAAATAAGTTTAGACTCTATGGTAGAGTTCTGATTGTGAAATGCCCTTATATACTTTAAGCTCGATCCGGTCTATAAGGTGCATAACTCAAGTACACTATTCAAGAATCATAAGTTGGTAAGTAACTATAACAATATAATATAAATAATGAGTGAAGTGAAATTTAGGAGACTATACCACCTCAAACTACGTCTTACAAACTGGACCGAAGGTGCACAAGCCTTTTTGATAATCATGCAACAAGTCATATGCCCTCCACGAGATACTCTACATGGATATATTTTTCTATTTTATTAACAATAATAATGTTCCACTAGCTAGCCTACTCTCCCGTGGGGACAAGAAGATAAATAAAAAAAAAAAAAAAAAAAAAAAAAAATTTGCAATAGAAATGATCGACGAACGGGTGGGCTCTATTGGGCCGAACAAGGCCGGACTAGGTTACAACACAGCCGCACGCTTCTTTAAGGAAAAAAAAAAAAAATCTGATCGTGCGTTCTCTTTTTTTCTCTCTGCGCCACTCGCCACCCGCCGCCCGCCGCGGCCGCGGCCGCTGCCGTTACGCCAGTTACCGGGGCCCTTGGTCGATCTCTTCGCCGGAGACGAGCACCAGGTATTCCCCCATTCCTTAATCTTCCCTTCCATGCTGCGGGAAGCCGAGCTCGCAAACCCTAACCTAATTGCTGGTTCCGCCGCTGGTAGGTACGTTTGATTAGTACCATACGGGCGAACTAATTAGGAATAAATGAGTTTATTAAGCGAAATCCGTCCCGCCCATTGCCTCCACGGGAAGATACACGGCTGTCAGCTGCGAAAGATGCCCCAGTGCACACAAAAAAGAGGCCACCACCGAGCCCATCCGTTTACCCTTGGCGCTGCACGAATCTGTGTGTGCCCGGGCACGGACGAACAATATGCAGTGAAAAGATCTTCTCCGAGAGTGAGATGCACAGCCGTAAAAAACAAAAAATTAAAAAGGGCCCAGTGAAATAGGGCCGTCTGTATCTCCGTGGTGCCGTGTGCTGAACATTAGCACACCGAGCTTTTTAGTATTTTTTTTTCAAAATACCTTGTGTTTTAAAATATACTTTGTGTTTAATTCTGGATGCATTTAGTTTTCTGTATGTTCATTGATCTTTTTTTCAAAATCCATTAAAGTTGATGACAATGAAAAATACAACTTTAGTCAGCTGCACCCATTGCATTGCTGATTGTCTTGTCTGTAAAAAATTCCAGCCAGTTCTGGTGCTGCAAAACTGGTCACTAAGACTATCTCCAACAGTGGTTGCAAAATGTGAGAGGCATTGGCTGATTTACATAGCACACAAGTAAAAGGATGTGAGACCAAAAACAAAGCTTCTCCAACAGCCGACTCTTCCTCATCCCCATCCGACCAGATCTACGCAGTGGGTCCGCTGGCAGTGCCGCCGCTCCACCCAGTCACCTGCTACGGGCCTGCTGCTACGAGTGCTGGAGCTTTGCCTCGGGAGAGAAAGATGCAAATATGCCTTAAAACTTTTTCCGGTCGCAAAAAAATGCAGGCTCTACATGCCTACTCTGTTGGAGTGTATTTTTGGCACCTAAAAACAACTGTGCTTGACCTATTTTGTATTTTGGGTGAGCTGTTGGAGACAGCCTGGTGGTTCTGCAGTAGTGGAAATATAGCTTTCTGTTATCCTTCCCTTTTCATTAAGGAAAACCATGATCTTTGATTCATTTGTGTTCTCTGTTTTTTTCTGGAAGAGCTGGGAATGTGGCTTCCAGGGAAAACAGAATTTTAATGAAGGCTAAATATGGAAGAACAAAAGAAACATATATCTTTCAATTGATTTACCTCATGTGAATCGTACTTTCATGTCTAGATCCATCTTTTTTGATGAGAATGTGAGATAGATTTTTGGAACAATCAGTTTACCACAACATTTTAATTAGTTTGAATACTATTTTGATTTACTAAATAATTGATTCTTTTTTAAACTTCATGCGATATGTTTTGAATACTATGTCCTGCAAGGGATTATTAGGGAATTGCTTTGTTTAGCTGAACACAAGGACACATTGAAAATGCGGGTTTGATGGTGTTGTGGTTGAATTGCACATGGATGATTGGATTAAATTAAAAAAATAGAGTTACTCCATGAAACAAAATACCCCTGCACCAGTAATAATGTTTAGTGACTTTTATAATGTTATGAGAGATTAACTGTGTTTTCAAAAATCATGTAGGCTTTATAACTTCTTGCCTGTTGTTGTAGCTAACCTAAATTCCGGTTCCAGCCTGTCATGTTGTGTTTTTTGGCACATATGCTGACAAATCAGTTTGGTTTAGTGGACAGCATTGCTAAATAATTTACAGTATAACAGAATGAGTACATTCTGATGACTTGAATACCTTTTGTACTTAGCATTACTAGCTAATACGCTCAGAGATTGAACATTCTTGAGTAGTCTCAACCCAGTGTCACGATAATCAGAAGGGATGTGCTTCTGCAAGTGATGGAATTCTTTTTCAGTAACCATGTAATTAACTGCAAGTGATGCTTAGATAGCTGAACAATAGTTTTTGTAATTTTTTCATTCTCAATTATATGTTAGCAGTTACTCCCTCTGTCCCGGAAATATTTGTACATCTGTCTTTGGGCACACATACCAAGGTGAAAACGAAATTACCAAAATGCCCTTGCAATGTCAGCTCTGGCACCGTGCGAACGGTGAACAGGGACATTCCAGAGCCTCCGCCATTCTTCTTTTCTGTATTTTTTTAAAACAAAATCAAATGAATGAGTGGACAGGAAGTGTTGGTGCTTTGTTTCTTTTCTTTTTTACAGCTGTTCCTCCGTCCAGGTCAGACTGTTCTTCAGTTAGATGACAGTGGCCAATATTTGTGGGAAAAAAATTTGAATCACAGATGTACGTTTATTCCTGGGACGGAGGGAGTATGTTTTTACATTTGTGTTTAGTTTGTAGTCTCTTATGAAACTTTTTTGCTTTATGTGTTACAAGGTGCTATTCTGATCTCTTATTTGTTTCTGTTAACACTGCAGGAATCAAATCAAACTTCTGTGCACTGATGGAGGCTTTGATTTCAAGTTTAAAAAGCACGGTAAGTTAACTTTACATATTATTATTCTAGGGTTGTTGCATTTATGGAAATTTTAGTATAACTGATATTATGTGGCTTGAAGGAGATGGAAGCCGGTCAGACGCCTAACTCGGGATTCATCACAAGCTGGGATCAGAGATCAGTCAAAATCCCATGGAAAATCATGTTAACCCAGAAAAGGAAACTGATGAAACTCCAGTATCTGAGGTTAACCAAGAGCCTGTGGAAACATGTCAGGGCGCAGTGGTCAAAACTGATATTATCTCAGAAAAGGAAGCTGTTCCAGAAGCAGGCTTAGAGGTTAAGGAAGAACCTACTAAAACATGCCAGGAAACAGCTGCAGAATCTGATGTTAACCTAGAGAAGCGAACTTCTGATCCAGGTGTTATTTACCGCTGCAGAAAATGCCGGAGAATGCTTGCAACACAAGAATTTGTTGTTACCCATGAAGTAGGTGCGGGTGGCAAGAGCTTCAGAGCAGGAAAACTCTCCAATGTGCTTGAGGATGGCGAAAAACCAGAATGTCCATGCATCTTCGTGGAGCCCATGAAGTGGATGCAAACTGGTCAGTTTTTCCACGCATGATGTTTTACCTCTTGTTTTTAGAGCATTGTCATGAATGTCTAAAGTTCTCATCTGCTTTGTGCTCTGTTTGCAGTGGAAGAAGGATATGTTGCAAACAAGCTCTTTTGCATGGGATGCAAAGCCCGTCTGGGACAATTCAACTGGGCTGGTATGCAGTGCAGCTGTGGAGCCTGGGTGATTCCAGCATTTCAGCTGACCAAAAGCAAGATTGACAAATGTTCAATGTAACACCAGGCAATTATGTGAAGCTTTAATCCCATGGCAGTGATGTTACAACATATATATGTAGGAAACTGTATCGCCTAGACATGTATAGGCACTCTGGTAGTTAAGTGGTTATCAGCTGTTTAATCTGCTGCTGATGATCTCATGTGGAGCATCAGCACTTGGGTTTCACCAAGTTGCAACAAAAAAAAAAAAAACTGAAACTAGGAACCAGTAGGTGGAATGGATACTGATCAGCTGGTAACTTATGAGGTTGCCTTTCATAATGGTACCCCACTGTTATGGTTACTAGAACATCAAGCGCCTTTCGGGCGCCCTACAATGACTTGAAGAACAAAAAGCTAAGTACAAAATTCTTAAGATCAAACATATCAAAACCAATGTTTACTAAACCTTTTACATCCAATTCAACCAAATAAGAGAAATTTATCACAGCATTTTATTGTCAGCTTCACCCTTTTGGTTTAGAGTCACTAAACCTAAGCCCTTCAGCATCATCTTGAACCTCTGAAATTATGAGCCCTGCGGCCCTAATCTCATGGACCAGAACTTTAAATCTATGCAAAACAGGATATATGCATGAGGAGAAAGACACATCTTCTAGAATTGTTGCTTTGCATGTTTATTGCCACCGAGCTATTGCTTGTGAACCATCTGCTCTAGTGTCCCTATAGCCACCTATGCATGGACATTATCAGTTGTCAGAGCCCTCTATGCTGCAGGCAAAGTGTTTTTGCACCATAAGTGAATATACATTTTTAGCAGATTATAAAACTATTAGAAACATGTCTGATTCTGATCTTTCAGACACTTTATCTGGGTTGTGGCTGTAATAGTCCAGTGAATCATGGGGAAGAGCTACTAGATGAACTACTCAAGTATCAAAGCGATTTCTTCAAATAAATCATGCAATGATCTGGACCTCATTTTTGTCTATGTTTCAGCATTGTGTTCACCCCTTTTGTTTGTGCTGAGTGGCTTTTGCTATTGCTACAAGGTTTCTTCTTGGGGCTCTCAACGAATTTCTTGCACCACAACACCAGTAAGGTTATGTGCTCTATTATGTTCAAAGTGGCAATTCTAATAAGAGGAGATGAAGGAAATACATATGTCACTGTCAGTCAGTTGCTGCAGCCTAATTCCAGCTCTACTCCATTGAAGTTGTAAGCTCCAGCTCTACACATAAGCACATACTGACTACAATAGACTCTGTTTGATCCATTTAATTTAATTTAGGTAATGGGGAATGGGTGTTATAACTTGCCCAGCAATTGGGGGCTATCTAGCGCAGGTATCTGACAAAGATTATTGTTTGTCAACCATTTGATTACTTACTTTTTTAACCTTCTCCATTTCGCTTCCTTCCTTATTACATAAGAAACCCGTGGGAAGGTAGTATTCCTTTCGACCAAAATTAATTCCTTTTAAAACTAAGATTTTTTTTTTTTCATTTGATCTTCTTGTTCCAGCATCATGCAGGTTCCCATATTTATTGCCTTGTCTATGTATATCTTTTCCTCCACCTTGGTTTTCATTAGCTGTGCATGGCTCCATTAAGGCGGTAAGTACAACCTGCTCTATATATCAATGTATGCTTTCAAAAATTTTTGTTGTAATGTTGGAAAGTTTTTTAATGCATTTTATGATTTTTTCTATGCATAAATATGTCCCAATTCCATGAGAATATTTTGTCCTACCTTATTAAGTTACATTAAATTTTGTTAGATAAATTTGCACTTTTGATGCTGGCTTATTTCTATACTTGTCATTCATCGAGCAACTAAACAAGAGACCCTACATAAGCACAAAGGCCTCGAGAGAGCTGTTGAAATGATAGAAGGTACTACAAGTCAGGAAAAGTACAGAGCCAACTAATAAGAGACTCAGAAACTGGCCACTGATGTCCTACATTATAACATACTGCGCCTTCTCCCTTCATGACACCCGCATACACTGATGTACCACTTTCTCCTACTCCAACAGCTTCTACATTGAAATGAATCGTTTTTGAAGTTAGATAATGTTGCGATTCAAAAATCAGTATGGACCGTAAGTAACAGAAACATATGGCGGGCTTAGCGTTGCGTCTAAAGATGTGGTCAAGTTCTTACTTCTTACGGTCACATGTAATTCCACTCCAACCATTTACTCCCCCCACCCCTTCAAAAATAATAATAATAAATAAATAAATAATCTGAGGCATCCACTTGATCAGTTGTTTGTGTTTTATTGTTATAAATCCTGTACATTGTAGTAAATACAATTTCAGGATTGCCGATACTTATCCTCTGCCCAACAGGTGCCAGTCTTCTAGTATATCAAATCTTTGCTTACTGTTGGATCAATAAAATCCTTGGTCCAATCAATTCAAACTGAGTTTCATCGGTGTGTTATCAGTCACCATTATTGTTTGACATCTTACAGTGTATCCAATCCATACTGATGCCTTTTTTCTTTTAAAATTGTTTATATTTCTGTCAGTTGACCAATAAGCATCCCAGGCACTATCTATACCAATAATTGCTGCTTATCCCTTCATGGCACACTTGTCAGGAATAAGACTTGATGAGCCTCTCTTCATTGCAGCAATGCTCAAAAACGTTTTTGCAGTAAGTACTTCACTATGATTAAGCTCTGATTTAACACATCAGCAACCACTACATGGTTAAATATACATATACACTCATGTATTGTTGTATAGAATTAATAATTCAGGACAAAAAAGATGCCGGTTGTGTATTTTTAGTATGCCTTTGTGATTCATTCAAATGTTGAGCTTTGGGATACTACTGTCTAAGTATGTTGATCGGATCACTAGAGTTACCGCACTTCCCTTCTGCAAAACAATGCTGTGGTACATGCCCAACTTATGCCAGTTCTATCGGTTATCATTCGATGCCCGCCAAGAAGAGATTCAGTTATTGATATTGTTGTCAACATGTCAAATAAACCTAGCATCTGAACCGGGTGCTATCTGCAGCCACAAGAACAAAGAGGCGCTGCAAACCCGAATAGCTGCCTACAATGGCAATATCTTTGTCCAAGGCTTTTGCTCCAGCCATAGCAGGCATCTTGTATGTACAACCTAGCAGTGCTGCCTGACCCTCCTATTATTATTTTATATTCATATAATATAATGCTCATAGCAGTCTTCAAAATGTTGGCAGTTTTTGGCTACCAGTCCTAGCTTATTATTAGTGGTTCCTTGTTGTGTGATAAACATGAAAGCATGGACCAGTCAGGACAAGCAAATTTATGTGCCTGCATATGTTGTTTTTTTAACAAGAAGCTCACTGTTGAAACGCATATGGCTGTAGGTTCTCATGGGCAGAAAAGCGCCAGCATGCCGTGTTCTTTCCAGGTAAATTTATGAGTACTCTAAATTTATATATGCGATTTTGCACTACTAAATACCTTCTTAAATGTTACAACAGGATCTTACAAGTAGTTACTGCAATAAAAAGCATAGAAGATTCAGATCTGAACAAAATGTTAAAAGGGCGTTTTGATTAATCTCCAATTTGACATTTTCATATATATTCATGCAGGCGGCCAGATAGTGTTTCTGCTCCTGAGTCTAACAGAGGTCATCAGGCTGGTGCTCACCTTCGAGCCTTTCCTTGCGGTCTCCCAAGAGTACTAGCAATGAAAGCATGCTGCATTTAGGCTAGTGTGTGGGCAAGAATGCAAGATGAGGCTGACAAACAGAGCCAGGTGTGCAACGGAACTCAGTATGAATGTTTTCAAAAAGAGGCAGATTGACTCGTTCGGTAAATGAGTTGCCCAGTTGTGCTCCATGGTACTTGGCTGTTGCATCCTACAATAGATCAACTCTTAGAGTTGCTTAATCAACTAATTTCTTCTTTTTTTTTTTTCTTCCAAAATGATACATGAGCCGTTGTGGTGTTTAACGCTCCGGCCGACGACGGCGGCGCCAATGGTGACTTCGGTAATCTCCGGATCTGCGGGTGCTCGCCACCATTCGAGGTGCTCATAGGGGTAGGGGTTGCGTCGCGTGTGTTCATAGGGGGGTGAGTGTGCGTGCGTGTTGTGAGCGTCCCCGTTATGCTAGCTTCATTCTCAAAAAAAAAAAAAAAACTTGAGGTGCACATGCATGCCACTTTTTTGGCTAACAAAGACGGCTTAGGCAGGCGTGGAAGCAAAGAAATAGCGTTCAATCTTACACGAGTTAAGGTCATACATATTTGAGAAAAAAATAAAAGGCAATGCCTTAATGATCTAGATAGATTTCGGTTATCAACAATGTAAACTGGCTCCTGTTGAATCATATTTATTAATTTATTGAGCTACAAGTAATAATAAGTACTAGGTTTATACAATAAAATTCACTTGAAGGTGACCGATCGACTGGGACTCCAAATTCATTTCTTGCACGCAGGGTCCCCATCTTAAAAGGATTATTCTTGACGATCGACCGACCTAATTGCACTGTGGACGCCTCAGCAAGACTAGGACAGATGTTCATTCGTGCTTAAGCTTTTTTTTTTCTATACACACACCTGGTTGGGATGAATTTGTGCGTGATGATCTCATCTCACATTCTCATTGCAAACTCTGCAAGTTCGTGGATGCAAAGCAAGCCAGCCTCAGTCAAGTCCAGCTGCTTTCTTTACTCCAAAGTCCAAAGGCAAATTATATCTTCCTTATTTGCTTGCATCCACAAGGCAAGCAACGAATGATCCAATGCAAGACAATGGTCCTTATTTGCTTGCATCCACAAGGCAAGCAACGAATGATCCAATCTAAGACAATGGCGCACTCAATTACAACTGCTATGATCACCAAGTCTATTTATAATGGAAGCCGCACGCAGAGACTGAAGCACACCGTACCAGATCGAGGTATCGAGCTAGAGGCATAAGAAGAACAAGACGACGGCAATGGAGGCACGCACGGGGAAGAAGAAGATACTGGGCGTTCTGGTGGGCTGCAACTATGCCGGCACGGAGTACCAGCTGCAGGGCTGCATCAACGACGTCCACGCCATGCGCACCGTCCTCCTCGACCGCTTCGGCTTTGCGCCGGGCGACGTCACCGTGCTCACCGACGACGACCGCACCGACGTGCTCCCCGACCGGCGCCAACGTCAAGCGCGCGCTGGCCGACATGGTGGCGCGCGCGCGGCGACCGGGGACGTGCTCTTCTTCCACTTCAGTGGCCACGGCACGCTCGTGCCGCCCGTCAGCGGCAGGCCACGCCGCCACCGCCACGGCCACGGTGACCGCGACGACGAGGCCATCGTGCCATGCGACTTCAACCTCATCACGGACGTGGACTTCCGGCAGCTGGTGGACCGCGTGCCGGCCGGCGCCACCTTCACCATGGTGTCCGACTCGTGCCACAGCGGCGGCCTCATCGACCAGGAGAAGGAGCAGATTGGCCCCAACGCCACCGCCCACCACGCCGTCCACGCCCACGCTGGCCGGTTCCTCCCGTACGCCGCGGTTCACGGCCACCTGTCCAGCTCGTCGGGCGTTGACGCGTCCCACCACGTCGCCGACCACCTCGTGGCGCTCTTTGGCGACGACGCCAGCGCCAAGTTCCACCACCGGGACCACGACGGCAGCACCACCAGCGGCGCCGATGCGGGGATCCTGCTGAGCGGGTGCCAGACGGACGAGACGTCGGCGGACGTGGAGGGGGACGACGTCGCGGCGGCCGGCGGCAGGGCGTGCGGGGCGTTCAGCTCCGCGCTGCAGGCTGTGCTGGCGGCGCACCCGGCGCCGATGAGCAACCGGGAGCTGGTGCGCCGCGCCAGGGGAGGTGCTCGGCGAGCAGGGGTTCCAACAGCACCCCTGCCTCTACTGCAGCGACGCCAACGCTGACGCGCCGTTCCTGGGGCAGCAGTAGTCCACGCCCAAGAGCAAAGAGGCGGCCGACATGCCTACGCTCTCATGATTTGTCCCTGCGACTTGTGCGTGCCCTTATTTTTTTTATTATTGGTAAAATAACTAGTGTGTGGCGTGTGCATATACCAAAAAATTCATGCAGCTTGGATCTTCATGCTAAGCCAAATAAAAAAATATCCTATTTTCCATGTGTCTGGAAAATAGCATATGTTCAGGCAAACGGTTGTGAACCACAGGATGAAGATGTAACGGATCTAAATTCGCACAAAGGAAAAATATTTTTTTTTTCTACAATGAGAAATACAAAAAGTATTATCTAAATATAGTAAAAAAAATTCTTCTGATTATAATAGTTTATTATAATTTGTATTTGTACTTTTATTCCTATATATAAATTCAATCAAATTTAAGAAAAAACAGAAAATCTCGAAATTCATTTATTTTATATAAGACGGGGAAGTACGTATATTTCATATGCACAATGGCCGCCGTACCGTAGTATTGCAGGAAGACAATTGAGTTCACGGCCGTGGGGCTGTGAGATTAGCAATACAGGCCAAAAAAAAAAGTGGCTATGTAGAGACCACTACGTCAAACTAGTTTTATTAAATCTACCAAACAATATACAGCATATATTGATAGTATATTCATTTGGTTCATACATTTTGTTTACCTAGTGGATTTCCCCAATTGCCATGAGTATGAAGGAGAATTCTATGAGTTACAATATTACTATCACTCTTCTATTCTTTTTTTTCTTCTTTTTTTTCTTTTTTTTTATTTTCTTTTTTTTTTTTTTTCTCTATACCAGCTGTCGTGGGTCTAATACTACCGTCCAAGAATCGTCCTCGCTAGTGTGTGTGCAACGATGGCCTAGCTCTAGAGACAATGACACAAGGTTTATCTTGGTTCGGGCAAAGTCGGGCTCCCTAGTCCGGTCCGAGTCACTATCGAGCTCAAATGCTCATACCGGAGCGAAAGTACAAAGCTGGAAGAGAGAGGAACGGCTCCCAAGTCTCTCGTGATTGAGGCTAGTGCCAATATCGAGTGGAGTGGTGAGTGAATTGTTGAGGCTTGAATGTCTTGCCTCTACCCGTGGCAAGAGTCCCTTTATATGTTCAAAGGGGATCTGAGGCGCCACCGGAGCGCAGGACCTGTAAAGAGGAAGGGAGATGTAATTCGATGGGTGAGTTCAAAATGGCCTCTGTAGAGCTCGCAGACCAATGCAGCGCTCTTTCGCCAGCAAAGCGCGTCTATCTTGTTCCCGGTCGCCGCCGTAGAAATGATTGTTTTCAGCATTTGACTCCGCCCGATCCATGCCCGTTTCGAGGAAATACAGAAGGCATCCCATCGAATGGTCGCCACCAACGATTGAGGTGAGTGTCGGCCGAGTGTACCCAGATAGCAATCGTAGAGGAGCGTTGGTCAAAAGGTGGTATGGCGGTGAATCCGCCACCCTCAACCGCGGCCCGGTCTGGGCTACATTCCCGCCAAGAGTGGCGGCCAACTCTCACCCGAAGGGGCTCCCCTTGAGAAGGCAAAAAGGACGAGCTTGGAATACCTCGAGCCCGACCGCGCGACGCAGCCCAGCGGCGGAGCTATAGCGAGGCGGAGAATTGCATCCCGCCCAGAGAGCCTATAAGGGTAGAGCTCAAGCGAGTCGGGAAGAGGTCCCCCATCGAGGCTCGTCCCCCATGTGGGACCGGCGGGCTCGTAGAGCCCCCGGGCGGGCGGAAAGAGCTCTCCGACCGTCATGCGTGTGCCGTCGAGGCGGAGAGCTCGTCCGTTGACTGAGTAGGAGTACGTGTGCTATGATGGGGGCGGCTTGTTTCAGTTTGCTCCCCCGCGGGCTCGGTTAATGGGCGGCCGTGCGGGTGGACTTTTTGTTTTGAATTGGGCCAGGTCGAGCTGTCCCAGAATATCGATCCCCACACCCGATCCCACTTATAATTTTATCAAAATATATACATGTGAGATCTTGTTTTAAAGAATTTATTAAAATAAATTTAATGGTGTAATCAAAATTTGATTTATTTTTTGGTTCAAGAGTTATAACCTTTTTATGCCCCTGTATGTGGGGCATGTTGATGACGTGACACAAGAAAGGGTTAGTGGGCCGTGAGGTGTTAGTAGGATGGTGAAGTGGCGTGCATGCATGTCAAGAGAATTAGCTTAGTTGGGGTTGCAAACATAAGTTTTATAAATAATAGACATGATAAAAGTTATAGAAGTTTGACTCTAAAGGAGTACAGTTTTAATTAAACACTGGTTTTAAAATGCAAGAATGACTCAAACAGAACTACAAAATTTACATGTTGTATCGGCAACACAAAAGTTTACAGTTGTAGTGTGCACCTTTTCTCTCTTTTTCTCTTCGAACAAGAAATTTTCAGTTAATAAAATCATCAGATATATTGCCAATTTCAGTCTACAACATAAATACCGCAGGACAGGGCATCAGTGGCGATTCAAAACCACTTTGGTTACATGAATTTCTGTCTGAGTCAAGCCTACAGCAAAGTCACATACTTATTCCAAACATGATTTATCTTTTCTACACGGTAGCATAAATTATCCGGGTAGTTTATCTGCGCTGTTCAACTGCACAACATAGCACATCGAATTAATAAGTATGTTCTTGTCATGTTGCACCCGGGTTTCATCATGTTCTAAGCTCTAGATTTCAACAGTGGGACCATATTTTTTTCCAGCCTGATTAGGTCAGGCACCTTTGAACTGACAGAAGATGACATCAAGTTTCCCTAATATACAACAAGGCAAAAGGCCAAGAAACCCAGAGACAAAATGGTTTCTGTGCCTTTTGACCATTCATTCCAACCTAATGAGAATGAAATGTCTTACTCTCTGATTTCTAACATAGCGACATGCCACAAAGGATTGCTCTGTGACATTCTACCAAAAGAGGAATAATCTAAAGTGGGAAGCTCCCACTGCACATCAGGCATCACCAAAACTAACTTATCAATCTTCCTACTTTGTCAATTTGACATCAATAAGGGATTCTGGTTTTGTTTCAGGATTTAATTCAGGGTTGAAGCAACCCTTGGTGGTACCCCTATTCGACCAGGAGGCCAGTACCGAAAAATTGATCTCCCCAATATGTTCTTTTGCAGGAAGAGGGCCCCTGCAAAGGTTGTGCAATGGTGCTGGTCAATTAAATTTAAATTCTGAAATGACATGCATGGCAACGTGAGAACAATAAACAGAAACTTGAATGGAACTGATGCATTACCACACATGTGAATCATAGCTGTTGTTTCGGTTATCTCCCATCACAAAAACAGAGTTTTCAGGTACTTGCTGCATCAACATGGTTAAGAAAACAAAAGACAAAACATGTCAACATGTTTGTTTTTAACAAGGATTGGAAAAAAAAATTTTCTACCATAAAGACATCATTCATGATGCATAAAAGCAAAAGAAACCATACTTATACAACATTTTATCTGTGCATGTTGCTAGGCAGATGCATTCAATTGGGTGGGTGGGCTCAAGAAAGATGCAACTCTAATTTCAATATTCATTGATTAATATGATTCAAAATATATCAGCTTAGTCTTATTTATAATTTGGCATAACATGGTACTGAGCTACTCAAAATGCATTTTTTTTCATAAATTAGATTGAAACAAACAACAATGCAGCCACTGCTGGGACTGCTGGGAGTCCTTAGTCCAACTAAACATAATTACTGTATTTGCCATTTGTTTGTCATAGAAAGTATTGGGGGATGGAGGGTCATTCATATTACATACATACATCTGACAGAAAAACATATAAAAATTCATGCATGCAGGGATTTCACATGTTACCCATGACATGAGCAGCTCAGAAAAATCATACCACAGGGTTCATGTCATAAGAAGGTGGCTCAAGAATGAATTCTTCATTTCTGGCCTCACCATTAACAACAAGTTTTCCTTCATGAACCTGCAATGCACCAGGCAACAAAACATAAGAAGTAAAGAAACAGAAACAAGACTTAACATCTATGGAAATTTCTCAAACATAAGCTCACATAAGAAATAGGATTAACCACGAATTATGCAATTCGAATAAACTTATAGTATTTTTTTTTTCTTCATATCTCTTCCACTATATTTAAGTACTTGAAACTAAAGCACTTCATGAGTCCATGACAATTCTAGCATGAAACAGAAAAGAATCAGCTCTGGCAAACATAAATATATGGAAACCAGCAGACAATAACTGCTGGCGCCAACTTGGGAGAATACGACCTCAGATTTGGCATCCACAGCAACGGCCACTGCCATTGTGCCTGTATTCATGGATATGAAACAGACAAAAGCTTGTCTGCAGCGAATTCACATCTACAGAGTGGTGGCTAGCCAAGTGACTATGGATATGGGATGAAGCCACTGTTAAGCTTGGTGCGATACAGGACCTCCATCATGGCACATTGACACACGTGCAGAAGTGGTAAAGAAGCAGCAGGTTGGACATAGCAAGCAGAGGGAGCAATAGAAGGGTAATTATATGCATATTTTGGAAATCCTTTTTTCCCATCCATATGGAGACTTACAATATCAAGAGGTGCTTGGAAGGGATTTGCTCCAGGATGATTTAGTTCAATATTTGGGTTGAAATCTCATCTATTCAGACAGGTCCTCAGTTCCTTGCAACATGACATCTGAGAAGGTCTCTTGTTTGGTTTAGGCCTTAGGGTAACAAATGCAGCCAACAAAGCAATAAAAGCAAGACAAACCAGAAAAAAAATAACATTAAGAGTTCATTGTGTTGCCAGTTGCCACATCCTAATCTATCAGCTGTAGACAATTAATTGTCTGTCTTAAAGAGAATAGCGCACAAAATAGAAATTTAGGGACACAGAGAAAATGGTCAGAGTCACTCTCAAGGGATGTAACACCACAAATAAATGAATATTTTCTGATTGTGAAACAAACCTCAACAACATCGCCCTCCCTGGCAACTACTCTTTTGATGAAAACATCATTATCAGTATACCCAACCTCCTGAAAGGAATATGCAAAGATTCAAATCAACAAACAACATATATCATCAAGAAACAATGCACATATGTGTACCTGCAAATACCTGCAGCACTGGTGGGCTTTTGAAAATTATTATATCATTGACACATGGCTTCCTAAAGTAGTAAGTAACCTGAGAAATATTAACATAGTCAGTATGCAATGAAATAATAACTTATCTCACATAGCAAACAACAGGTTTCATCTTTCAGCAAAGACATAAACAAATCCAGAATAATAGTAGGCCATAGTGTCAGCATGCAAATTCAAATGGAATAAGCAAATTATCAACTTGGAAAATATGAAAGGCTAAAGTGAACTAGTCTACAGACCAACTAATAAAAAGATAAAGTTAGATAAAGCCAAGCAATGTTAGCTTTGAAGTGCATTAGCCATTAGGTACCAATTACACTTGACAGACCCACAAAATCCTGTTCCTGATAACTATCATCTACTTTGGTCTAAGAATCATGTACAAAACATATCAAAGGTAGGAAAAAAAAAATAATATGGTGAAAATCTTTGAACTGAATTCTTGAGTTGCATCCCAAATTAAACTCCGAACTACAAAACTGCTAACAAGAGATTTTGAGTATATTGTGAAGATTGCTCTTATAGTCTTATGTAACTTAGAACCAAATTATAACATCATATTTAAGAGTAAAGGTGTTGCTAAGCACCAAGAGCTTCACATATGTGGAAAACAAAGTTTACCAATGCTTAGGTATATAATTTGACCCCATATGTGCTATAGAAAAGCGAAACTGAAAACTTAGGTCTTGCCTTATAGGATATCGACTCACAACAAAAAAATGAGCCCGTGACTATGGTAATTGAAGCAAACAGCAGCAGTCCAAATTGAAAGTACGGCATGTTCAGAAAGCAAAAACACCAACATATTACTGATTATCTTTTAATTGAATTTGTATTAATAGTGTATAACAGCATACATGACCCAAAAATTCATTCGAAATAATTAGGCATTTGAGCAACCGGAGTACCATTTTACCATCTGAGCTCTCGAGCTCAGCTGCTCAGCACGACCAAAATGTTATGAATAGAACCGAAACGGAGGGAACGGGGAGGAGGGAACACACCTTCTCGGCGACGATGCGGTCGCCGACGTCGAAGGTGGGGAACATGGAGAGCGAGGGGATGAATCGCGGCTCGGCGACGAAGGTTCGGAAGGCGAGCGAGATAGCCACCGCGGCCAGCACCGTCTTGGCGTCCTCCTTCGTCAAGTTCATCCACTCGGGCAGCAATCCCTTCTTCTCCTTCTTCTCCTCCCCTTCCTCCTCCTCGTCCTCCCCTCCGCTCCCTCCCCGGCGCCGCCGCCTCCGCTCCCGCCGTCGGGGCCCACGGGCGGCGCGTCGGCCGGCGCTGCGGGGTGCGGACCCTCCGACGCAGCCGTAGGTGTGGGCATCGCCACGCATTGCAGTTGCCGCCAACGCTCTGGAAAGCGGTGGTGGCGGGCAAGGCGCGGGACCGCGGGAGGGGTTGATTTGGAGAGGTTTTGAGGAGGCGGGCGGAGGCCGGGGTCTGGGAGGAGGTAGGGAAGAAGTGGACGGATGACATGGCCGCGGAAGCCGGCGGCGGGGGCGATACGCAGGAGGCAGTGGTCCTCCGGCCGCGCGGCTCGCCGGCGTCCGTGCCAGCCGCTGGTTGGGGAAGAAGACTGGAAGGTAGGATAAGCGTAAGCTAGTGGAATGGTGTGCTTAATAAAATACAACGGAGTATTACCTCCGTTCAGAAAACAAAAAAAAAAAAATTCTATTACGTTTTAATATCGTAAGTTTAACTAAATATAGATTAAATTATAAATTTCTATGATGCTAAATAAAATTATTAGACTAATTACGAAATTTATATTTATAATAAATTAATGATGCTAAATAAATATTATTAGACTAATTACGAAATGTATATTTATAATAAATTAATTTTGAAGTTGTAAATTTATTCACTACAAATTTGGTCATACGTGAATTATTTTTCGTAACTAACAACTCATAGTTTTTTTACGAAAACACTCTTTTCTTTTATATATATATATATATATAGATATGATATGTATTCCCCTGAGGACTGATTAATAATCAGTCACCGAGCCCAACCGATCGAGTCCGACTGCACCCCGCACTCCCCAAACCATCACGCGCCGGTCCCCTCGCCCGCTCTCACCTCGGTGCGCTCCGAAGCTCCCACGATTTCTGCGGTTTCTTTTTCCTCGTAGCTCCGTGCGCTCTCAGTTCGGTCCAGGCGAGACCGCCGCCCAGGCCTCACATCTCCGTCATCGGCCGTGGAACCAGCGATGCCGCCCGGTCCGCGCCCCTCAACCTCCGGCGCGGCCAGTGCTCGAGCCTTCTGGGGGCGTATCCCCGCAGCGTCCCGCGCGACCGCGACATTCGATGCGCGGCGGCCCTCCTCCGCGTCCGCCGGGCAATCTCGACGCGCGACCGCGGCCCGGCCTACCCGACGACTGCCGACCCCGACCCCGATTCTGATCCTGACTCCGGCTGCGATGTGCTGTGCTGTCAGTGGCAGGGGCGGCGCTCCCACACATGGGCAGCGACGGGGATGGCTGCCGGGGATGCGGCCGGCGGCCACACGGGGCGGTGGGGGTCTGCTGCTGGCCTGGAGCTTCTTGCGTCTCTGGGATCTACAGGGCGTCAGCCGGTGGCTGCTGCATCCAGCTGCTAGGGACAGGCCTGGAGCGCCCAGGAAACCAGCGCGGCAGCAGCACCGGCACAGCGCCCAAGCACCGGTGTGCACACCAGTTTGGGATGACGGAATCCAAGGTGCTTTTTTTCTCAGATTTTTTTGTTTTTGTTTTGCCGTGTCGATCTAGGATCTTTGTCTCCACCATGCGTAAAAAATGATTTTGATTTTATGATTTATCTATCTTGATTTATGTATGCACTTGCTGGCATTGCAGAAATGAGTTATTACGACTACTACAGATGTCACCATTTGTATTGCTTTCATCGTACTAGGATCATGCCCGCGTTGCTACGGGTGTTATATCTGCTCACTTGACACTTCCGCTCAATAAAATTACATGCTTCCTATAAGATTACATATTTGCACTCATAATAGTTGTGTGAGAAAAGAAGAGAAACAATATACTATAGTTGTAGGCCTTAGAGTTTATATTTTCTCTGCTTACAATTTTTAAGCTATATTTGTTTCTCAACGGTTTAGATCATTATACTTTGTATGAGAGAAATACTTTCTTCAACAGGAGTTGGCTTGATCCCCATAATTCTCATCCTTTTAAAATGGACCGGTGCATATTCCATAAAAATTATAGACATGTCGAACTAATTGCATGTCAACTATAATTCTTTCTTGAAGCAAGAGACCAATAAAATTTTGTTTGTTGAAATTCCCATCCTTTTTTTAGATTCCGATCATATTCATTTTAAGTTTTTTTTTTTTCTTCTAAAATACGGTTGGAGTTCTTCATCATGCACACGTATCTTTTTTTCATTGCATGAAGTCATGCAAATCTAGTGGGATAAAAATAGTAGTTTCCTTTTCTTAGCATGCAAACTACCGGGGTTGTCCTAGCCAAGCATGTGGGGCGCGCGCCGAGGGCGGAAGCGGCGGGCGGCGACGCCGCGTCGCTCTGCCCCGGTAGAGTCTGTGTTTCGTTCTTTTTTAGTAGTAGGATATAACTATCCGGTAGTTGCTCTACCACTATACTGAATTTTGATCAGTACTACCATTTAGTTTTGTGAGTTTGACCTGCTATAATGCACACATGTTAGCAAGCTGAGGATCTAGAGATATAATGTGTTACGAGAGGTGGTGGACGGTGGGTGGTATATAAGTCAAACTTTGATGCCTTTTCCTTGCTCAATTACCTAGCATTACGTTATTCCTAAATGTAACAACTAATTCATCGAGCATTAATTCAGTACATATTTACATCTAGCATAGAGTTTACATATTTCTAATTCTTTTGGCAGAATACATGTAGGCGATGCTAAACCTGCAGGAAGTTGAAGGTGGTTAATTTGGCTTATACACTAGGTCACATTTCTTTCTTGGTATAACTCTTGTTCGCTTGCTGGATAAAATGATTTCTCCCTGTTTATTGGCACCCTTTATGTCCAGTAATTGGGAATCCCTGATCATGCGTCCCTAGTTCCATTTTTCATTACATAATCTGAAATAATCTTGCACCAAGTTCCCTATCATGCTTAATGGAACTATATCAAAAAGTTTCCTACTAGCTGGCCAAATAATATACATGATTTCAAATTAGTTTAGGCACTTGATTTAGATGTTTTATGGCTTACACATACTCTTACTGAATAAAGAACCAATATCAGTACTATTGAAATTGTGTTTGCCACCTGAGGAGCAAGTTAGTACTAATGTTTGGGGAATATTGTCAAATACGTGTGGCACAATGGCCGTAGTTATCCACTGTCTATCAGCTACTGAGTAGTATCTTGTGGTTCAGATGACTCACTGGTGAGCCCGCCATTGTGGAGGTTGGTTGCTTCTTCCTGTTGCGGATATTCATTGGTAAGTCCTTTGTTTCATTGTTTGTTCTTTTCTGTTCGAGCTATCTTTTTCTCGTTCAATGTTCGGTCTTAAAATCTGTTATTACAAACTCTAGTCCAACCAATATTAGGCAAAGCAAACCCTTAAAGGATTTTTTTTTTGTAAAATGTTCACAAAGCACAAACGTGGGAAACATTTATTTTACAATATTGAGTGTCCTTCATGTGTTTTTTTCAGAATGCTTTATATAAACTGTTATGTAGTTTCCCACTATTGTTTTCACCTTTTAACAGATATTAAATGATAGTGATATTAGCAACTTTGCTTTGAGTGTGCTCGCAATTATTAGAGACAAATGTGTGATCTACTTCTCCTTGAAATCTGTTTGAGTTCTGAATGCGCTTTTAATGGCATGATCTCATCTGCCATTAAAATCGATCAATGATCTGCTCCCCTGGGTAATTCTCTATTTGTCCTCGTTGCATGAATGAGCCTGGATGTTGTTTTGCTCACTAGATATGCCTTATTTGTGTCTATCATGTACAGATTACTGCAAGGGATTTTTTTACTGATATTTTTCTTACCAGTTCATTGTTGCTACAAATTGTCTGTCGATTTTGAGTTTCCTTCCTAATCTATTTATTTGTAGGACAATACCAGGTTCTGGAGTTTCTAGTTTCTTAGCTCAAAATAATCTTTACAATCTGTGTCAACCTGTTCAGAGTACAAACTATAGTAACCTGTTTTATACATATAGTACAGATAGCTGTACATTTAAGTCCCCTAATTTGTAGCAGACCGGTAGACCACCTCTGCTACCCGCTGGGCTCTGTGCATGGTACTGTCCAGCATCGCTTATACTCGTAAAATTTCTCAATAACCAATGTCTAGTCTGAAATGACAATGTTTTGTGGTTTGATGAATATAATTTATCATCAGGGACAGGCTATTTCAATCTATTATGGTCCCAGACAGGGATGATCAATGTCCTATGTGAAATATATTTGCAGCACTAGTATTTGTAGTCATGAGATTTTAACCATCACATGTCATTGTTCTGAGTGTGCTGGTAATTATTAGAGCCTAATGTGTGATGTACTTTTCCTTGGAATCTGTTTATGAGTTACAAATGCACCTTTATTTTGAGTTCAGTTATCCAAAGTCTTTTATTTAGTTTAAGCATGATTCATGAAGATCCATCATTTCATCTAGACTAATATGCATGCGGCACAGGCCATTGATTTTGGTAGAGAAGCTTTCTAACTCAGCTGATTATTTAAGGATTCCACTGATATCCCAATGCGAATATTTTTGTTGCAGTCTTGGAATCTCATTTTTCAACCTTTAGATTAATCGGGATGACTTTTGCTGCATGTCATCGGAGGTGAGGATTATCATTATAGATCTTTTGGTGTGTTCTTCATGTAACTGTTGATCTATTTTGCATATAAATGGGCAAAACCTTGCCATGTTTATGCATTATTGTGAGTGAACCAGCACTCATCTTGAGGCCTCCGTGATTTAAAGTTTTGCACAACATACACTAATTGTTTATGTATCTTAGGGCGTGTTTGGTTGGATACCACAATTTATCACACGACGCCACATTTCCTGCACCTAACTTGAGGTGGCACTTGTTTTGTTGCCGTGTTTGTGGCACGCCGTAGTGAAAGCACAGCATGTTAGTTCATTTGTTTACGCCACACTCGCCAAAAGCCTGGCACCAAAAGCCTGCGCCACACGTTTTATTTAATGCATGCATAAGATCCATTTTATTCAACGCATGCATACCTTGTTAGTTAACCAACCATAACTATTCATTTGTGAAACCCCAAATATTAGGAACATTCCTCCAACAAATTAAACAGTAGCTCCTAACTATAACATCTATAATGATAATAACAGTAGATCTTCTTTAGTAATACAATTGTACTTTTTTTTTTTACCTTTTCAGAGGTTTAAAGATGCGGATGGACTGGACTATGCTTGTATCTCTGTTAACCCATCCCATAGTAAAGTGATCAATTGCATGCAACTTTCAATAAATGACACCTTCTCAGCCAATGTTGTGGATGAGCAATAATCATAATTCTCCTGTTGAAAACGATGTAAATCTATCCAAGTTTATATACTTGAGATCATTGAGCCAATATTTAGCCAAGACCTTTGGATTTTGGATCTTTTATTTGCTCAACAGCAGTGCATTATTTATTAGTATGTAGGAAACCTTTTGAAACCACTGCAATTACCTTCCATGGTGATCAATGTTTACAACCTTTGATGTCCTGCTATCTCAACTCATGGTTTGCTAGATGTATGATCAATTAATGTGTTGCTACCTTCAGTTTTAGAGTCGTGGCCCCATCTATCAGCAATCTGAACCGTATGTAGTGCTCACTAGGTCATCTCAATTCATGTACATATATACTCACTGCTGCATCAACTTAATGCTCATTAGAAAAGATTATTTTTGACAAATTATTGTACCATGAGTTAGTAATCGTCACTTCAGCATGAGGTATAAATAATTTTATTTTGTACATGTGACTCTTAAGCGTCAGTAAGTGATAGCATATGTATATGCAAGTATATAATTTTGTTCTTTAACTGTAACTTCCGGATCTCACTGGGAGCTAGAACAATTCCATACAAGTGAGTATCTATGTAGAGTCTATAGATCAGAGGCTGTAGAGCACAACTGATTGCCGTTAGTATCACTGTTCTAGTATGCAGTCATGTTCCATTTTCGCCTCCAGATCAGATATCACATTGTTGTTCATGCACACATCCTAAGGTGGGTTTCATGCAGTTATTTTTCAAGTCTTCTAAAAATAAAGAATGGTGCATTATTCATCTGCACAAACCACCAGTGAATTTTGAGAGCCCTTTCCAGCAATTCTGTCAGATTTAGCTACATTTAAGTGATTAAGAGCCCTTTCGTTTGAACCATTGTAACACATGAAACTGCTTTTCCTCTTGAAATCTGAATCTGTATGATCCGAATAAATAATGTGCTGAAAAACCAATTGTTTGGGAGCAGTCTGTTTAATCTCTCATGCTATGTTGGAGCTGCTCAATACATTATTTAGGCCCTACATTATTTACGAGGGGAGCCGGAGTTGCTCTACAAAGGTATCGAGGAAGTACTACTAGTAGGAATTGTAAAGACTCAAACGAAATCCAACTGCTCCAGGCTCTTTAATGCTTTCACATTGTCTGTGATTTTTTTGATTTGTTGCCAATGATGGATTATTGGATCGGCCTTTTTTCACAATCCTATGCTAGTTTGCGCATTGCTGGTTGATGATGCACGCTTATGTTCTATGTTCTATACATGTATGTTTCTTCTACTGTTGCTAATTTTGTTCATGTAATTCTAGTCGTCCTGTGATAATCTGTGTGGAGTAAAACATTTGTAAATTGAGGATCCATTACTAGTTGAGTCATTTCTTTACTTTTGTCTTCTTCATTATGGTTCAGCTTATGTTACCATTTTTGTTTGATATACTGTTCAGAAATTTTACTTCCCTGCATGCACACAAAATTTTTATGTTTGATGCTTCAAAAGAATATTTTATTAGTAAACTTGAGCTTTTGTTATCACTGTCTTGCTCTTGCAGGCATTCTTGTTCTGCTTACGTTGGAGAAGAAGAAGCGAGCTTGAAGGGCGAGCTTGAAGGGACAGTGCTGCAACTCAGTTCATCACGTGCTCTGCATGGTATTCCTAACTGAAATCTGAATTCAGACATGCTCTCATGAGTTAAAGAATTGTTCTCTTAAATCTGAACTCAAATTGATTCAAGTTGTTCACTAGCTTACTTGAATTGGCAGCCCATTCTAGTTGTTCACTAGCTTACTTGAATTGAAGGTTATGTTCTTCAAATAGTACAAGCTGTAATCCAGAAAAGAGAGACACGAGCTCCCTAAAAGGCCATTTTTATCAGCAACTTTATAAAGACAAGTCACAAGTGCATGTTGTAGCTTCCAAATCATTAACACTGGTTATGTTTGTTTTTAATCATTTTAGTTAGCCTTTGACCAGTAGGAGACGTTGGCTTCATCTGCACTCCATCAGCAACACTGCTCATATGCTCAAACCTTGGAGCCGGCGGGCGCGGCTTGAGACAGCTGCTTATGGTTGCACGGGCGCCGTGGTACATCTTGTCTTCCATGCAAATTGAGCTATTCTGTGGTGATTTTCACATTAAACCGTAAACGACTCACATTTTCCTTGTGCCTTAAACAGGACGAAGGTCGACTGAGAAAGAAGCCTTAAACAGGACGACTCACATTTTCCTTGTGCCTTAAACAGGACGAAGGTCGACTGAGAAAGAAGCCTTGAACTTTGCCTTCTGGAGCTGGCTCTATGCAGACAGATGTGTTGCCTACTGGACCACAAATACTTATGCTTCGATTAGTGTTGTACCTTTTAAGTAGCCGTACCCTCACAATTTGGATTGAAGACTCGGATGGGAAGGAGCCAATAGTTTAGGGATGTACGGTGCATTTTACTCTAATGTAAATGTAAACAGGTTTGGGCGCATGTTTATAGACCAGGCGTAATTTTTTAAATACCACTTAGTGGGTATGTCTTAAATGAAAAATGAAATTCGGTCTATTTGTTGTGGAAAATAATTGTGCTCAATATATTTGATTTCAAACTGCAGATTATGACAAACTTGTGTCAATCACGTGAGCATTGAAAGTCGATTTCCATGTGAAGCAAGTCTAAGTAATAAACCGGCCAGTAAATATTGTGGTCAATTTAAAAAAAACGGCTTGAGAAACCAGCCATGCGAGGGTCACGGGCAAAAAAAATCAGCCCACAAAAAAAATCGGCTTGGAAACCTTCCTGGTGGTTACTGGGGAAAAAAAAACAAAAGAAAAAAAATCAGGCCACAAAAAGGTCAAATCGGTTGAAAAAAAATCTGCTTGAAACCTGCCTGGTGACTGCGTACGTGGTTTTGAATCGTGCTGGCAACACGGGCTCTCGTGCAGACGGACGGGTGCTGGACCGACGCTCGGTCTGCTGCGCCGGAGGGCTCGGTGACTGATTAATACTCAGTACCCAGGGCAACTAATTAGTGCAGTCCTATATATATATATATATATATATATATATATATATATATATATATATATATATATATATATATATATAATAAAAGAGCAACATTACATAAATGCAATCCTAAAGGACACGTACACATACATCATCCACGTTGTCGGCGTTTCCTGGAGCGGTGGGTGCCTCGGGTGCCGGCAATAAAGAATTTATAGGCTGCGTGCCTCCTCCCTCAATGGCGTAGCGCAAGATGGACACGAACGCGGCGGGTTTATCCCGGTTCGGTGCCAACGGGCCCTACGCCCGGCGGGTGGTGTCCCTGCCGTGTTACCTCGCGCTCAAAGGTGAGCTTGTAGTAGGGGTTACAAGCGGTGTGGGGGAGAGACGCTGGTCTCAAGCCCCATGGTAGTGGCGGTAGTGGCGGTTTCGATTCGAATTGAGTCGATTCCGGGTCTTTCGATTGCCGATCCCCCGCTAATGGGGCATTACTCCCCCTTTTATAGTGGGAAGAGGGAAGTAATGTTTACATAGGTGGGCGACTAGGTGGCTAATTTACGAGGCTACACTTGTTGCATGCACGTGGCCGAGGGTTGGTTGGCTTGGATGTCGTTTGGTGAAGACACGTGTCTTGATCCAATGGCGACGCGTCCGCTTTTCTGGTGCGCCCCGAGGGTGCGTGAGGCGTCCCTCACACGTCCGCATGGCGAGGGTCGGTCCCGGGGATCTTTGGTTACGGCGTGTCATGAGCCCGGGGTTTGTCCCAACGTGGCATCTTGGCGGTGCTTTCGGGAAATGAACAGTGTCATCCGGTTTCCCGTCTTTGGGCGGCGTAATACGTCACCGGTTCGCTTTGTGTCCCATCGGTCCGGTTTGGGAAGTGATCCGGCAGCCGATTTGATCGGGCGTGTCGATGGCCCCGACGCCTCGTCTCGCGGTAATCGCATTAAATGCGCTTGTTTCCCTTCCTTCGGACGGAACTTCCCATACCCGAGGGTATCGCGACCACTGGTGAGTTGGTTGGGATACCTCGCTCGAGGATGGAGAGCTGGGTCTCCCCGGGCGGGCGGAGGTTTTGCGCTGGAGGATGGTGAGCTAGGTCACCCTCGGGAGAAGCGGACACGTCTCATCCGAGGGTGGTGAGCTAGGCCACTCTCGGGCGACGGCATTTGGGGTTGAGTCCGAGCCAGGGTCGGACGATGATGACGTGGAGCGCCCCGGTTCTCCGTTTTGTAAAGGTTCACGACCCTGTCATTCAGAGCGTGGCGAGCTCCTCTTCGCCATGGTGACTCCGTGGGCCAGCTCGCCACCGTCGGCGAAGGTCGTGGGCTCCTTGGCCTAGTCCGCGCCCATTGGGCCGTCCTTCATTGCGGGATGATGGCAGCGGTGGGTTTTCTTGAGCCCTAACGGGGCCGGCGAATTCGTTATTAGGGAGAATGTCTCGGGGCCCATATTTAGGTCCCCCGACAAGTAGCCCCCCGAGCTCAGGAAAGTGGGGACTCGCCGGGGTTGTGCCGCTCTCCGCCGCCTTGTTTCTTCTCGGGGTGTGGTTCGTTTACAATGGGTCTTGGGTCGAGCGCACTCCGTTGGGTGTAGCCCCGAGGCCTCGAATGGAATGGCGGATTCCTTCGAGGTCTTTTATACCTCGCACGCCCCGGCAAGATCGAAACAGACTCTATATGGGCGCTTGATTGTGCGGAGATCGTTTGTTTTTTGCGTGGGGCCCGAGGCCCGCGCTTATGTGCGCAAGGTCGACCTAGGCTTCCCTCGACTTTGATTATACGCTCCTCGTCGCCCCTCCCGAGAGGGAGGAGGAGGGGAGATACACCTCGGTGCCACGAGTTTAGCCGACCGTGGTGCACCCGCTTTGAACGTTGTAATGGGTTGGTTTAAGCGGGGTGCCCGTGCCCTCCGGAGCAAGGGTCGGCCGTGTGATCTAGATTCACCCCATGAGAACCCTCGGACCGCTTAGCGGATCCCTGGGTTTGACGGTCAACCCCGAGGGCCCGAAGGCCTCCCACGGATGGAACATCTCTCGTAGCGGCCCGTGGGTCTTAAACACGTTCGAAATCCAGGCCCGGAGGGCCCGGGTATAGCGGTTGTGCATTTCCATCCTGCCCCCCGGTTCGTGTTATTCGAGGCGAAAAGCCCATGTGGGCCCGGACCGGCAACCTCTAGAACGTAAAGTGCACGCGTGGACGTGCGTCGGCCGAGGCTCGTTTGGTTCCCGCGAGGAGCGAACCGCCCATCGGATCGACTTTTTTTGCCCCTTAGGCTTACGGGCGCCCGTGGATATGGACAAATGGGCGGCTTTATCCCTGGACCGGAAGACGAGGCGTCTCCTCGCCAAGGCTCGGCGCGCGTGCCGTTCCATTCCGATGGGGCGTGGCCATGTGGCTTCATTGTCGGGGCGACAATCGAGAGCACCGTCAAGGTGCATTAATGATCTTGACGGCTCCACCGCTACGGCCGAAGCCGTTGGATGAGCGGTTCCCCATTCCATCGTGGCCGTCCCACCTCGAGTCGGTTCGTTTGCCCAGTGGGCGGTTTGCCTTCCCTTCTCTATAAATATGGGGGTCGCCGGTGGCGGCGGATAGTTGCTCCTTTGTTCTGCCATCGCCTTCTTGCCTTCTTTGCCGCGGCAATTAGAGACAGTAAAGAAAGATAGGGAGAGGTTAAGGAAGAGATTCACTTGCCTTGTGCTCGTGTGAACGGCGTTGCCGCCGGTTCTTTGTTCCCCGTCCTCCCGCTCGTTCATGGCGCACCGCGGTGGCGGCGGCTTTGGCGAGGGAGGTGCTCGATGCCGAAAGCCGCGGGCCGATCGACGGCGACGGAGGACAAGCTTCAGCCGCCTTTGTCGACGAAAGGCTTCTTCGCCCCTCGTACCGATGCCGAGCGTCGGAGTGGATTGCCCCGGATTGGACCAGGAGGAGCCTAACCCCTCCGATGGCTCGCTTGAGCCTCGATGGATCTTCATCGCCGTTGTTCGGGATGCCGGGCGGGCGGTTTATCCGCGCGATCCTTCACTACTACGACGCCGAAGCTCCACCACTTGCCCCGAACTTCGATCTCCCGTGCTGCCATCTTCGTCACCCTCTGTGAGGGATTCCCGGATCGAGCCGCGTTGGGACCTTTGGTTGTGGTTCTTCAAGGCGGACCTCACCACCGCCTCGGTGGCGGGAGGGATACGGAGGGCGTTGCGCGTTGAGGTGGTTGCGGCGCTCCAAGTCCGGATCGAGCCAACGAGGCCGGCGAGCTGATGGGTACATCGTCTCCAAGCTCACCTCCTCCAACAAGGGGTGGCGGGACCGATGGTTCTACCTCCTCCGCAGCGGCGGCAGCGCTTCCTGCGTACACGGGCGCGTTCTCAAGCGGCGTCCGGCTAAAGTGGAACTGGGGCCCCCTCGGCGGATCATCCCGTTGGAAGGCACGGCCGGCGATCTGCGGCTCAGAGAGAAGGAGGTGAACGCAGCTTGGCCGTGGTTCTTGCTTTTCATCGGCGTCGGGTGTTGCCATTGATGGCTCGCCCTTTGTTCATATGTACGATTGATGACCCCCTCCAGTTTGGTCTTGAGGAATGTCGGATGTCACCCATTCGCTTTCCGCGGTGGCACGGCGGAGGGTGAGGGAGGCGTTGGGGTCCAACACCCCACAGTCCTCGATCCCGGATCCCTATGCGCCCTCCCGTGGGTACATTTCTTTGGTAAGTGCCCTTTGGCCTTGATGTTCTTCTTGTTGCTTTGTTGTCGCCACGTTGCCGCCATGGCGAGTTCTTATTCGTCTTCTCGCGAGGGTCGCCGAACTACCGCGACTCTCCGCCATGCCCGATGATGCGGATGCCGGGCGGCGGTAACCGTCTTCGAACGAGCGGGAGAGAGCACCGCCCCGGAAGAAGGAGGAGAAGAAGAAGAAGAACGCGGGCCCGCGCCAACCGCCGTGCTGGGCAGCGTGAGGGGGCCATCGCCAATCCCGCCTCACCAGGGAGGACAAGGATGAGGAGGACGAGTTCGCTCGGAACTCGTCGGGACGATGATGTGGGCGCTCGCGCAGGCCGAGCCATGGGGTTGCCAACCTGCACTGGGGCCCGCTATGAGCCCGAGGCTTGATGTCGGAGGTTTTTTGGGAACCCAGCAGAGTTCCACCGCCCAGCTCCAGGTCTTACGGTGGCCCGGGGTTGGCCGACGTGTGGGGTACCTGCCCGGGGCTTGGGCCGAGGCTGGTCGGGAAGAAGGGGGCGCCTCCGTTGTGGGTGCCGGCGGCCCCCGTGACGGTCAGGAGTGGCCGGTGACCCCTCGTCCCCGAACAGGCTCCGTGCATGCCGGATGCCGTGGAGGCGGCCCATGCGTCAGTGCAGCGCCAGGTCGACCTTCCCGTGCCTCGGCTCGCCCAGAAGCGTCCCTCGGGCTTAAGTAAGTGCCACGATGTTTTTGTTTTTGCTTCTCTTAAGTAGCTTTGGACTTTTCGACGCATTCTTGTTCTTAGGCGAGGGGCCCTACTCGACCTTGCACCCCAAGAAGGCAGAAAGGCGGTCTCGCGATCCCTCGGCCGGGCGGTCGGGGCCCATCTCCTCAAACGTCGCCCCATCTGCGTTGGGCCCTCCCGTGGTGATGCCCCGAGCCTCGGGGAGGGGTCGGGGCCCCGGCGGCGTTGAGCCTCCCCCACTTCCAGCGGGGCATGCCCGGGCGGTGATGCGTTGTCCTCCCGGCCGATGGTGATCGACTCGGAGGGCTCGGCCCCGACGCAGCGACCTCGGCTTCGGTCTTGCAGGGAGGGGGCGCAGGGACCCATGGCCCCCCTCCCTCCAGGAGCCAAGCCCCTTTGTTCGGGAGTTTTCTCGGGAGAGGAGCTCTTGGGGGGCGGGGGGCCCGCGAGGCCCGGCCACGGTGGTGCAGGGGTTCCACGGGTATAATCCGGACTTCAGTTGCTTCATGGCTGGGAGCTGGCGTGGCCCTCGGCCAGCGTCTTCGGCGATAATGAGGCGTGCCCGTGGTCGGCGGCGAAGGGCCCCCGGACTTTCTTGAGGAAGGGTTCGACCCGAGGCTGCGGGGTTCCCAGTGCGAGGAGGTGGAGGTATTCCCCGAGAGCCAACCCATTTGGGGGTCCTCAGCTGACCACGGGGCGATGTGCCCGGGGTCCCGGCCCCGTGGTTGTCGACGATTCGCCCGAAAGTGCGTGGAGGACTCATGAGGCGAATCCGCCCGATGGGCGCCGGCGGCCTTGCGGGGTGGCGCCATGCTTAGGAAAAGTCTCGCGATCTTGGTGAGTGTCTTGGTAGCTATTCCCGCGCCTTGTGTGTACATCTTGGCGAAGTAACGCCCATGGTGTCGCTGTTGCGAGAATCTCCGACAATTCGCGGGAGAAGTCCGAGCTCCAGCCGCAGAATGTCTGGCCCCAGGCGCCCTGGGGCGGGCCGCGGGGCGATCGAGGCTCGGGCGGGCAGCGGCTGCCGCCCTCGCGAGGAGAGGAGTCCGGCGTCAGACCACGGTGGCCTGGGCGGCTTGTCAAGCCGGGGCCGAGGCCCCAAAGTGGTCTTGAGATGGCTCGAGATGAGCCATGATTTTGAGGACGCTCGGAAGCAGTCCCTCCAAAGCCACGGGCGGAGGCCAATGATGAGCGGGACAAGTCCCTAAGGAGGCGGGAAGCAGCGGAGATGTGCGACGCTTTGAACACCCGTATCGGGAACGCGGTGTCCGAGGGGAGACCCTCGGGAAGGAGAAGGCAGCTCCAAAAGTCGCCGCTGAAAGAGCACAAAGATGACGCTTAGGTTGGCGGTTGCAGTGCCAAGGTACATCCTCTCCCTTAGTGAGTTCTTCGTCTTTGATCGCTTCATCCCCGGCGATGTCATTACGGTGCTTGTCGCCAGAGTCGGAGAAGATCCAGCCGAGGCCGTGAGACCGCGGCCACGCTTTTGCCTGGGCGCGGGTTGGAGCGGGGAGCGTAAGTCCTACCGGGGAGCCGAAGAGGCTGCCCGACTTCATCCGCCGCTTCGTATGACAACCTGGAAGTTGGGCCCACGGCGCGGCCGCCTAAGTGTTGTGGGCAGCTTCCGTCCGACTTCGGGCGCCTTTCCGGATCGTGTACGGACGTGTATGCGCTTTTACGCTCACACTTCCCGATGGCGTCCGGGACGTTGAGCAACGCCGCATGGTGGCTTCTTCCCCCCGGCTCCGATGGCCGGCCCGATCCGGCCGGTCGAGTATGCGCCGACGCCGCCAAGATCCGAGATTTGTACAGCTTCATGGATGGGCGCCTGCGACTCGGCCGGCCTCGCGCTTTGAGGACGGGCGTGCCCCGTATTCCCCATAGAGTCAAGCTATGGGCGGACACGGAGATCTTGGGCGCCGCTTCCGGCTTCGACGCCCGATGGGTCCGGCGTCGCCGGGGAAGCCGCTGCGCGAGGATGTTGCCCGTTTATGCCTCTTCGTCGACCGTCGCAGCGGCATAGGTGGATGAGGCTCGTGATGCCCCTTGATCTCCCTTGTATAAAAGAGTCAAGTTTGTGAGAGAGATGTACATAAACAATGGTGCCGCCGGGGCCGGTGACCTCGGCGAGGTGCATTTATGTTTGTTGTTGCATTTCTCGATCTTTTATTATTGTGTGGCGGGTTGCTTGCTTTCTCCGCTCGCGAGATAGTGAATATGGATGCCATTGGGGCGGTCCGTCACGGGTGCCACTAGGGGCGGTCCGTTTGACTTCGGCTATCTCACTTAGGATTTGTGCATGTGCGACCTTCGCAACTTAAAACGATTGTTCGGAAAAGGCAAGAGAAACTTTTTTCCTTGAAAAAATGTTTTGAAAAAAAAGAGGAGGGGGTCCCCGGGGGGTCCCCGTGTAGCCCCCGGGGAGTTTTAGTCTTGTCTTTGGACGAGGCTAAGACTCCTTAAGGTATGCACAAGAAGTACTTCTTAAGTAAAAGATGTAGATCTTTTATTGAGCGAAAAAAAATATAAGTGTTTGACTTTTAGTGCGGGATTAAGGGTAGAAGCGACATAGGCGTTTCTATGTTCCGTGCGTTGGAGTAGACTTAAGCCCTTCTCGTTCTTCAACTTGTAGGTTCCGGGCCTTAGTATTTCGGGCGATGAAATATGGCCCTTCCCAATGTGGCGTGAGAGCTTGTGGGCGCCCTTTGTTGTCTTGCTTCGGCTTGAGTGCGGGGTCATCGACTTGGAACTCCCGAGGCTTCGGCCGCTTAGCGTGATACTACTTGCGAAGAGCTTGTTGATATCTTGCCGAATTCGGAAGCGCAACGTCTCGAGCTTCGTCGACTTGGTCAATGGAGTCTTGCCTTGCATCTTTGGTTGCCATGCTCGGTGTAAGCTCGCGGCCTCGAGGACCCATATTCGGCGTCCGTGGGCAAGATTGCCTCGGCCCCATAGACTAGAAAGAATGGGGTGAAGCCCGTGGGCTCGGCTTTTTGTCGTCCGAAGGCTCCATAGGACCGATGGTAGCTCTGGTACCACCTCTTCCGTCTTGGTTCAGCCCGATTGAAGATCCTTGGCTTGAGGCCCTACTGTAAGATCAAGCCATTGGCACGTTCTACTTGACCGTTAGTCCTCGGGTGGGCTACGGCGGGTTGTCAACTTCGGATGCCGTGAGTCGCCGCAAAAGTCGAGGAACTTTTTCCAACGAAGTTTGTTCCGTTATTTGTGATGATGGAGTTCGGGACTCCAAAGCGGCAAATGATGTTAAGTAAAGAACTTTACCGTTTCCTCCGTCCAGGGTTCACCGCGGCTCGGGCCTCGATCCATTTGGAGAACTTGTCGATGGCGACCAAAACATGAGTGTGTCCTCCGGGTGCCCTTCTTAGGGGACCGTCGCATGTCGAGCCCCCATAAAAGCGGCCATGTTAGAGGTATGGTTTGCGGGGCTTGTCTTTGGAAGGTGCGTCTTGCGTGCGTAGAATTGACAACCCTCGCGAGTGCGTGCGATTTGATTCGGCGTCTCAGTCGCTGCCAGGTCGGTAGAAGCCACGTGCGAAGACTTTACCGCGAGAGTCCTCGGGGGCGGCATGATGGCCGCACTCCCTCGAGTGGGTGTCCTCAAGTAAATCTTTTGCCTTCTTGAGGGGTATGCATCGCATGTATACTCCCCAGGCTCCTTTCTTGTAGAGTTCTTTTTTCTCTCCAATTAGCGCCAAAGGATTTTTTTGCCCTTAGGGCCAACCGGCGAGCCTCGGTCTTGTCCTCGGGTAACTCCCCCGGGAGAGGTACTCCAAATGAAGGTTCTCTCCGGTCGGGGTCTTGGTCTATCGCCATAGCCGGTAGCGGTTTGCTCACGAATTGTCTCCGGGGGCCCCGGGGGTATTTCCCGGGAGTGTACTTGACCAGGGTTCGTTGAGATCTCGGGTGAGTACGTTCGGAGGAATGGTACCTTGGGTTCTTCGCGACCTTGGCGAGTTCGTCCGCAGCTTCATTGTAACGCCTTGGGGTGTGTTTGTGCTCGAGCCCATGGAACTTTTCCTCCGGTTTGCGTACTTCTCGGCGGTATGCTTCCATCTTGGGGTACCGTGGCACGCCGAGGCCTTCATGACTTGATCGATAACCGGTTGAGAATCCCCCCACGGTTTCCAATCGTCGGATCCCAGGTCAGCAGCGATCCCGAGACCATTGACTAGTGCCTCGTATTCTCCGCGGCGTTGTTGGAGGCCGGAAATGCAACCGGATGGCGTATCTTGTGTGAACCCCGAGGGGTGAGATAAAGAGCAAACCAACCCCAGCGCCCGTCTTCATCATGGATCCGTCAAAGTACATGGTCCAAAGACTCGGCCGGATTGGCGCCGGGGTAGGCTGCGTGTCTGTCCATTTGGCCACAAAGTCGGTCGGGACTTGGGACTTTATTGCCTTGCGGGCGGGAATGAGATCGTCTCACCCATGAGCTCCACCGCCCACTTTGCCACTCTTCCCGTGGCCTCTCGGTTTACGATGATTTACGCAAGTGGAAATGAGGATACCACGGCGATCGGATGTGCGAGGAAGTAGTGGCGAAGTTTTCTCCGCGGTCGGACGACGGCGCATCTGTTTTGCATTTACTGAATATCGGTCTTGGTGTCGGAAAGCACCTCAGCGATGAAGTAAGCGGGCGTTGAACCGCAACATGTGCCCCTCTTCCCGACGCTCTACTACGACCACCGTGCTGACTACCTGAGTAGTGGCTGTGATGTAGAGGAGCAAGGTCTCTCCTGGGTTTGGCGGCACCAGCACTGGTGGACCGGTCAGGATCTTCTTGAGGTTGCCGAGGGCTTCCTCAGCTTCTGGGGTCCAAGTAAAGTGCTCGGTCTCTTGCGAAGGAGCCGATAGAGGGTAGGCCTCTTTCCCCGAGGCGGGAAATGAACACCTTAATGAAGCCGGCGACCCATCACCTTACGAACTCCTTTGAGGTCTCGGATTGGCCCCATCTTACGTGATTGCGTCCACCTTGGTTGGGTTTGCTTGATGCCTCGTTGTGAGACAATGAAGCCCAAATCGCATTTTTCGGGGTTGAGTTTGACTCCCTTCTTGTTCGGGCACTCGAAGGTTTCCCGAGGTCTCCCACGAGGTCCGCGGTTTTCTTGGACTTGACCACTATGTCGCCGACATAGGCTTCCACAATCCTCCCGATGAGTTCTCCAAAGATGGTTTGCATGCATCGCTAGTAATGTGGCCCCAGCGTTCCTCGGCCGAAGGGCATTGTGAGGTAGCAATACATCCCGAAGGGAGTTATGAATGAAGTCGCGAGCTGGTCGGACTCTTTCATTTTGATCTGATGGTAACCGAAATATGCATCGAGAAAGGACAAAGTTTCGCACCCAGCCCGGTGGAGTTGACAATTTGGTCGATTCGAGGCAAAAGGAAAGGGAACTTTCGGGCATGCTTTGTTGAGACTAGTGTAGTGACACACATCCGCCATTTCCCATTCTTTTTCTCTACTAATACGAGGATTAGCTAACCACTGGGGTGGAACACTTCTTTTATAAATCCGGCCTCCGGTAGCTTGTGGACCTCCTCGTAGATGATCTTCCACTTGGCGTCATCAAAATGGCGCCTTGCGATGCATGATTGGCTTTGAGCACGGCCGGATGTCTAGGGAGTGCTTTCGGCAACATCCCTCGGTATGCCCGGCATGTCAGGGGGTCCCCATGCAAACGTCTTCGGCGTTCGCATCGAGGAAGTCGGCGAGCACGCGCTTCTATTTCAGATCCGGCTCGGGCGATGGTCGGCCAGCTTCTCCTTCGGATTCTTGGGATCGAGTGGGATCTTCTTGGTGCCCGAGGAGGGCTCAAGCTCCCAATGGCCGGGCGCTTGGCCTCGTGCTCGATCGTGATCTCGTCGAAGCTCTTCTTCGCGTCGGCAATAAGTGCCTCGGCGATGGCGAGCACCTCGGCGTACTCCACGCTCTCTCTACGTCGCACTCATATGCGTGATGGTGCGCGGCCGGCCGTGATGACACCCTTCGCCCCCAGGCATCTTGAGCTTGAGGTAGGTGTAGTTCGGGACCGCCATGAATTTGGCATAGCAAGGCCGCCCAGGAGTGCGTGGTATGTACCCCACTCCCTCAGAGGATCTCAAAGGTGAGAGTCTCTTGCCGAGAGTTGGTGGGGTCCCCAAAGCAGTCGCCAGGCAAGTCGATTTGCCCAGGGGCTTCGTTGCTTGCCGGGGGCGGCGCCATTGAATGCCGGCCCTCTGGGGCGGATCTTGGACTTGTCCACCCCGGGGAGGTCAAGTGTTTCCTCGTAGATGAGGTTGAGGTCGCTTCCTCCTCCATGAGGACCTTGGTGAGGCAGTATTGGCAATGATGGGATCCACCACTAGTGGATAAGCCCCGGGTTTGGGATGTGCCGGGGTGATCCGACTAGTCGAAGGTGATAGCCCGATCCGACCATTTCTGCAGGACCGGGATCGCCCGGTTGCATACACCTCCGTCACTCCTTCTTGCGTTGCCGCACAGGCATGTTCTTTGGTGTTGCCGAGAAGATCATGAAGCAATTGTTCACCTTTGGGAAACCCTTGTTCCCCTCGGCACTACCCTCGGGCGCTCCTTCCTCTTCCCCCTCGGGAATGGCTTTGAGCTTGGCGAAGTGTTTGCGACCGTTTTGCACTCCTCGGGGTGTGCTTGACGGGGTAGCCGTGATTACGGCATGGCTTCTTGAGCATCTTTGTCGAAGGTCTCTGTGGGCGGGGCTCGGTTCCTTTGTGGTCAAGCTGCTGCCACCATGTCCTCATCGTCGGCATTGAGGGTTTGGCCCTTGCCTTTGCGGCTCTTGTCCTTCTTCTTCTTCTTCTTGCTCTCCCGAGGCGGGGAACCCTCGGGCTCCTCTTCCGCTTTCCCTTGCCCCAGGCTGATTGAGCGAGCCCCCGGAAGCGGCCTCCTCTCCACTAGCGAACTTGGTGGCGTGTCCATCGGCTCATTGGCCTCGGTCGAGTCCCAAAGCCCTAGCTTCTTCACGAGGTCTCGGCGGGGAGGTGCCGGTGTTGGCATTTCTTAACGCCAATCAAAGGAAAAGCAGTATAAAACCCATCCCAATAAAAGCGTCGAAAATGCACGTGACATTCCCCGATAAACCACCATGTCGGTGATCCGTAAGGGATTGTCAACGGGATAGATCTTGCCATCTTAGATATTCATCCATAAGCGCACGGATCTATCATTGTAGCATTTCACCCTAAGTATTCGGGGTATCGTTGTTATATTTTCCCAAAGGAAGGCATGTGATTTAATAAATTAGCATGGCATCCGAATAGAGGAACATGTGTTCGCTTAGACCAAATTGTTCATACTTGAGGAGTAAGCAATAACGGTTCATGGATAGTGTGACACACACTTAAGAATCCACTAGCAAAAGGAATAAGAAAATAGATAAAAGAATAAATGAATAACCTAATGGAGTAATTCTAATGTATCTAGTCCCGGCCATACAAATGAATAGTTAGGATCATATGCAAATTGATTTAATCATGGTTAGGTCTAGGATACCGGGGAGACCCACCGGAAGTGCGCTTCCCACCAAGGCATTCTGAACTCCTACGGAACATACGAACATGGGGGGGATTTCAAGGGACGGTCAAGGCTTGTCACGGACCAAGCCGCCTACCCCCTCAACCGGTGGCATGCCCTCATATTCGCGGGTGTCGTAATACACACGGCACCATGCCCCGCATATCGAAGCACTACTCTTGTCCCCCAGGATCCCCCTCGTCGAATGGACAGACTAGAACAAGAGCAAACCCGAAGGAACAACGAACCGATATCCCACCTCTAATCAAGTTAGGCATATGATGATCGATGAAGAAATGAGATGAACATGTAAAGATTATGATATGTAAACTATACACTAGTTCATATATCAACACAAGAACATAAACAAAACTATACTCTAGTTCATAAGTTAGGCCAAGAACATAGATATAAGACTTGTAAATAGAAGAATGCTCCATAGAGTAGATGTATTACCAAAAGCACTTTCTTCTAGGAGACAAGCCACGCCTTGTAGCTCTTCTACTCCAAGTACTAACCAAGAAAGAAGAAGAAAGAAAAAGAAAGAAGAAGAAGAAGAAGTAGAAGAAGAGAGAGAGTAGAGGTGGTAGAGAGAGAGACATTCTTTGGTTTCTTTGGACTCCAAGTGGTGTGTGTTGAGAGAGGGAGAGGGGGCCTACTTATACACTTGGAGGAGGGGCCTAAGTGCTAAATTACACCAAAACCGACCTGGTAAACCTTCCTAATGTGCGCAAAACCGACCAACTAAGGGGGGAAACCCGTTGGAAGGTGCACGAACCGCCTCCCCGAGGTCGGGTTTAAAACCGCCTCGGGGAGGGTGCGCGGCCTGCACCGGGTGGTCTTGTAGCGCACCCCTCGGCTCGGCCCGCCCTCGTCTCGGTGGGGTGTCGTCTTTTCGCCTACGAAAAGTTGTAGGCCGGGCTTTGCTCGGCCAGTTTGACGTTTTGGGTCGATTTGCTCTTGGGCTTGGATTTTGCAATAATGCGCTTTCCTGGCGTACTTTGGTCGATTTTCCACTTGCTTTTATTATAAATCTGCAAAATAAAATACAAGACACTACAAGTGGAATTTATTAGTGATAAATGTATATGAGTATAAAAAGTTTAATTTTACTCCTTTATGGTAGTAAGTTGACGGGGGAAAAAATATGGTTGGTTACCGTCCAACAGTTGGGCTAAGAAGGCCCCTATGACGTCGGGAATCCATCACGTTAGGGGAGCTCGGTCCGTTGCTTGGAGAAGCCGCAGGATGTAGTCGCGCAAGGACTCGTCGGGTTTCGACGGCGGTTCGAAGGTCCCATGAGTTGCCGGGCGAAGATAGGTGCCACGAAGTTACCACGGAAGGTTCTCTCAAATGCACGCCGTTTGATATGAGGTCGGGTGGAAGATGTTCCGGCCGGGGCCCTTGCCGAAGTCGGAGAGGTACGGGGGCAAATTTCGATTATTACTTTGTCATCATGTGCCCCTTTGAAGGCGACATGCTAGCCGATAGTCGGCCAGACCATACCTCGGGGCGAGTTTCCCACAGTATTTCTCGGGTGGCTTGGAGGCTGGCGTGCGGGGAGTGGTGCTCTCTGATATCCCTTGTGAAGGCCTCAGGCCGGGTGGATCAGGGGACTACCCTCGGCCTCCCCGGCCAAGATCTGGCGCGTCACGTCGCCGTTAGTGAACCCCCCGGTGGGCCACCCTCCGCGGAGCCCGTTGCTTTCGGTTTCTTCCCGGTCATGGCCGCCTCGGTTATGGTCACGGGCGGGGTCTTCCATGCGCTCCGCATCGGGCGGTTGCCGCGTTGTCGACCAGGGCGTTCCGGACAGGCCTTGGCCGAGCTTGGCTCGCCTGGGTCCGACGGAGCCTTGCCCGACAGCCCGGATTCCTCGGCCGCCGGCGTTGAAGCCGATCGGGCGGAAGCAGAGCACTTTCTGGCGCATACCGCCGTGTGTCGAGGAGATGTCGAAGGCCTTCCCACGCGCCTTCCCCTCGGTGGAGGGCTCGGGCATTCCGTGCCAACATGGCCCGACCGCCGCCACGCTGAGGCTAGCTGTTGGAACGGGCCGCTTATGTCGAGAAGTGGAGGTGCCCCCCTCGGGTCCACAGCGTCCATCGGCCGCCAGCTTGGGCGCCCTCGGGGCGCTCCCACCGCAGCCCGAAGCAGCTTCCGTTGAATGTTCCGCCTGGGCTTGTCGGCCGCGGCGGATTCCACCTTGATTCGGCCTTGCGATCTCTGTACCGTCGCGTTTCCAACGTAGTACCCGCAGTCTGCCATCATGCGGACAGGGCGAAATTTGCCGCTGATCGGGGGACCCGTCGTGGCGTATACGCCCCGCCTCTTCTTCGTCGGAGGCGTCGGTGAGGTAATCGCTTTGCCGCCGATCTCTATGTTGAAGCATTCCCAGCGTGGGGTCATAGTAGTCGCCCTGATCGCCGGTTCCGGCGCCGAACGCAAGGAGGAAGTTCATTCTCGGGACGGTAGAGTGATTCCGTCGGGCCGACGGACTGGTCCACCCCAACCGCGTTCGTCGAGAGGCAGACGGATCCCGGCTATCCTCGCGGAAGCCCGAAAGTAATCGGCCGGTGGGGTATGCTCCCGTGGGGCGGCAGGGAGGTGTGGCTCGCGCTCTCCTCGGCGGCTTCAAGCGAAAGTTTCCGTCGGCGAGATCACGAGAATTCCTTTCGGTACCACCGGTGCGGAGGCGTTTTCCCCGGCGATTAGGGTTTTGGGGCATCTGCCCGGGTACCCGTCGGGGAAAGATCTACCCGGCGCCTAGGGTGCCTCGGGGGGCCCTCTCTGAGTCGAGCCGGAGTGCGTCGTCGGTCGGAGAATCCGTCGCGTGTCAGCGCCTTGTCTGCGAATGGAGTCCGCCTCGCCGCCTTGTGCGGCGGCCGTGATGGCGTGCGCCCGTTCTCGAAGCCGCTCTCCTTTCGTGTCGTGTCGAGGCGGGAAGGATCATCGTAGTTGTGGCGGCGCCACGAACTCCAGCGTCGAAAAGCAGCGGTGTTCGCGGAGCTGTGCTCTCCGTGGCGGTAACGAAGGTGAAACGCCATGAGGCGATGGAGATGGACTGCGCGCGGTCCCCACAGCGCGCAGCGTCGGCGTTTCCCGGGCGGTGGGTGCCCGGGTGCCCGGCAATAAAAGAATTTATAGGGCTGCGTGCCTCCTCCCTCAATGGCGTAGCGCAAGATGGACACCTAACGCCGGCGGGTTTATCCCCCGTTCGGGCCAACCGGGCCCCACGCCCGGCGGGTGGTGTCCCGCCCGTGTTACCTCACGCTCAAAGGTGAGCTTGTAGTAGGGGTTACAAGCGGTGTGGGGAGAGACGCCGGTCTCAAGCCCCACGATCGTGGTAGTGGTGGTAGTGGCGGTTTCGATTCGAATTGAGTCGATTTCGGTCTTTCGGTGCCGATCCCCCACTAATGGGGCATTACTCCACCTTTTTATAGTGGGAAGAGGGGAAGTAATGTTTACATAGGTGGACACCTAGGTGGCTAATTTCCGAGCTACACTTGTTGCATGCGTGTGGCCGAGGGTTGGTTGGCTTGATGTCGTTTGGTGAAGACACGCGTCTTGATCCAATGGCGGACGCGCGTCGTGGTGCCCACGAGGGAACCGCGGGAGGCGTCCCTCACGGTCCGCATGGCGAGGTGGCGGTCCCAGGGATCTTTGGTTACTGGCGTGTCATGAGCCCGAGGGTTTGTCCCAACGTGGCATCTTGGCGGTGCTTGAAATGAAACAATGTCATCCTGGTTTCCGCGTCTTTGGGCGACATAATATGTCACGGTTCGGCTTTGTGTCCCATCGATTTGGATTTGGGAAGTGATCTCGCAGGCCGATTTGATCGGGCGTGTCGATGGCTCCCGGGCGCCTCGTCTGGCCGATGTAACCGCATTAAATGCAACTGTTTCCCTTCCTTCGGACGGAACTTCCCATATACAGGGTATGCGACCACAGGTGAGTTGGTTGGGATACCTCGCTCGAGGATGGAGAGCTTGGGGTCTTCCTCGAGCGCAGCGGGAGGTTTTTGCGCCCGGTGATGGTGAGCTAGGTCACCCTCGAAGCGGACACGCCTCATCCGAGGGGTGGTGAGCTAGGCCACTCTCCGGGCGAGACGGAGATTTGGGGTTGAGTCCGAGCCCCGGTCGACGATGATGACGTGGAGCGTCCCCGTTCTCCGCCATGTAAAGGTTCACGACCTTGTCCTTCAGAGCGAGCGCAGCCCTTCGCCATGGTGACCCTGGCCGCCAGGGCCCTCCGCCAGTAGTGTGCTGCCGCTCCTTGGCCTAGTCCGTTTCCATTGGGTCAGCCCTTCGCGGGATGATGGCAGGTTGGTTTTAATCAGCCCTAACGCCTCTACAATTAAGTATTAGAGAATGTCTCGGGCTCCACATTTAGGTTGTCCCCGACACACGACACAAACACGGTCGCATACAGAAGAGAAGCCAGAAACGGTCACCGCTAAGGAACCCGGACCTCGCCGACGAACGCCGTGAGCACGCTGGATTGACGCTGAAAATGTCGCAGGCTGAGGGCCTTCGCTTCAAGAGCTGAGGTTGAAGAGGGGTCCCCAAGGCCCGGAACGAATCGAAGCCCAACAGGTAGATTTTGATGGACCGGCGGCGCGGTGAAGATTGGCTCGAGGAATCCCCCATGATGAAGGTGTTGGTGGGCGGGCAGGTAGTTCTTTTTTTTGGTGGTGGCGAGCAATCAAACTCCTGGCGTTGTGCAGCCGAGCGCTGAGGAGGGTGGGACAACTTGCGGGATATGAAGGTGTTGCTGCCAACATGAACGGGTGGGTGTTGGGGCCGGAGTGGAGAGACGGCGGAGATGTGGTCGATGGATCTCGAGCCGTGTGGGCGGGTGAGGCGGGGAGCAGGACCAGATCCGCTAGGTGGGGGTGGGAGACTACTTTATTTAAACATACATGATAGCCGAGCAACCGGGCGATGATGGCGATGGCTGTGGCGCAAAAGCCGCTTAATACCACCAAAAGTGCGAAGGCCATGTCGTAACTAAGCAACTAGAAAACTTAAAGTACTAGTAGCAAGATTGGGGGCCCCCTTTACTTCACCGGGCGAAGACTTCGCGGAGGATGGGAGGGGGAGGGAGGGCCCCGAGGAAGGAAGAGGCCGAGGAGGAGGGGGGGGAAGAGGGGGGTAACCGCCCGGAAGAAAAGAGCTTACTAGCTCCTTGAACACGGAGGTTGATTGCACATGATACATTGTCATATAGAAAATGGAAGCAAAAATTCTGAGATTGAAATAGCCCTTTCCAGATAATGAATTATGTATTTTAAAAATAAATGGTTTTAAAACTGATCTGCATTGCAATTTAGGTGGCTTTCCTTTGAAGTGTTAATCATGACAGTGAGCCGTGATGACGAACTTATTTAGGTGAAACTAAAATGGCCGTATCTCTAGCAAACGTTTGTTTCTGCCAAAATCATAGCACACAAGACTTTCCAGGAAAACACTACACACGTGATTCGTTCTTATATATGTCAAATTACATGGTAATTGGTTTTGTATGTGCCAAGGTTGACTCGTTGTCATGACCTAAGAAATAGGGTCCCAGAAGACGGCCGGGCCCACCCGCCCGAGGGACGAGGCGCCGCCCCCTCCGCGCCGCACGCCCTCCTCCTCCTCCCTCCCTTCCGCAGATTCTTCGGCAATTAATTCGAAATAAAAGGAAGAAATTATCTAGGATTATCTTAGGCTTTTGGTGTGCAGGATATAAAGATTCTATAAGGCTTGTGGCTTGATGAAAACATGAATAAGAATGAAATTTAGAAAAAAAATCAATGCAGGGGAACCAGATAGTAATTAGAATATGGGAGCAGCTCAAATCAAATCTAATATAATTGATGGAGGAGGCAACAGGCTGACAAAGGATAGGAGTATCCGGCAGTGGAAGCGAGGAACAGATTTTTTACCTATACACCTGAACCGTGCCGCTGCCGCTCCTGAAATACTTCAAATTTATAACCGAACTGTGAACAGCCATACCTGTCACAGCCAGTGCCAATAAAAGTTCCCCCAGCGCCTGGCATCCCCAACCCAGGCGATTTATATAATTGTACTGTACTAATTTATTATAATAGCTTGTTGTTAGTGCATCTGCATCCGCAACCAACAGCTCGAGAGCCATTTCAGACTCTTCCAGGGAGATGTGGGGCTCATCACAGGTGAGGTGGGGCGGAGTAGTCAGATGTCGTCTGCGCGATCATCACCCTTAAAATGGCGTTCCCTCTGCAGAGTCAACAAGTTTAGTTTTTGTGATGCCAAAGTGAATCTATCTAGATTTTTGAATTCATCAACCACTAACAAGTTTTTAATCCAAAAAGCATGTTGTTTAGTTGATAATATCTTGACATATGCTATCCCTTAATTGCTACTGGATATGTTTTTGTGACTCCCAAGTGAATCTAGATTTTGAATTTTTAATTTTAACCTTTATTAGTTTTGCAATATTTTAAATCCACATATCATGTTGATCATAACCTGTAACCAAACTAATTTGTTTCCTACAAGAAAATTTTTTACTTTTGGTGATAGACAATACACTATCATAAGCCATTAAAATGTTATAAACCAACATAAGAGATATGATACAGTTTGTTAGAAAACTTACAATAAATGTATTCGATGTGGGCCAGCAAAGTGGTCCTCTTCGATTGACACCATTTATGTAGTTCAGTGTTGCTCTTCCTAATATATAGACTTTTCGAGTTTGGTGAGTTGTCGTATAGATGATGGCATTGACTTGATCGTCAGGCAACCTTCAATGCAGAGGGTTTGGAGAGATCTTAGGTCCCCAAGCCATTCAGGCAACATGATGTTCTCACAGTTCGACAACGTCAGAAAACGAAGGAAGACCAGCTGTCTCATGCTTGACGGCAAGCTGACCATAGTCGAATGTTTGATTACCAGCTCTTCCAGGGTAGATAAGTGGCTCAGCAGCGACCAGCTCCCGTTATAACTAGCAGCAGAGACCTCCAGACTAGTTCTCTTTGCTTTGAATTTGTCGCTTTCTTCTTCCCCTGAAATTAAGCACTTCATCGCTGTTGGTGATTTTCATCTTGAAGAATGCAGGCAGACATGGTTTCAACCTCAACCTCGGGCAATCTTCTATAACCAGATCATAAAGCTCAGGAACATGAACTTCAGTGTACCATGCTCGTCATAGTCTGCCGTGCTCCACCCTCCAGAACTTCCATGTGACGCAAGCTAAGTGTTTGCAGCCAACGAAATCCTCGTTTGCCAGCACGAAGATCATCACCACTGATTCTTGTGAGGCTCCCCATATCTTCAATATACAAATGTCGGAGCCTTGGTAACTGCCCGAGTGGTGACAGATTTGTACACCACGGTAATTCCCGCAACTCAACAGAAACAAGACTCGGGAGATAATGATGAATGTTCATGAACCAGTTTGGAAACCTTATGCTGCCATATCCAATCAGCACCAAGTGCGTAAGACCAATTGGTGGAACTAGCTGTCCCAGGACATCTTTGTCCTCTAAACCACGAGGGCCCTTAAGGACCACTTAAGTTCCAATCTCGAGAGGTTTTCTTTTATTGCGCAGTTGAATTGCGCTTGCTTCTTCTAGAATCATTAATCTCTCGAGGCAGCTTATTTGAAGCTCAGATGGATTTATATCCTCAAGCTGATGAAGATTGCTGCCAGAATCACCTTCGTTACAGCGAACCTCTAAATGAACTATCGGGTAACCTTGACCCCCCAGATCTCCCTGATATGCTCCTTTAACCGCTCTGAGCACTCAGCCACCAGCAGCACCTCCAGACTATCAATTGAGCCTAAACTGTCAGGTAGTGAATTTAGGTACAAACACCATGATAGATCCAATGTACGTAGGCTCTTGAGATCACTGATAGTTTCAGGTAGAGAATAAAAATCATTATGAGACAAATCAAGATGCTCAAGGTTTGCAAGTGCATCGAAGCTCAACCGATCAATGCCCCATGATCTAGAATGTTTAAAGACCCTTGATAAGCTCAAATATTTAAGTTTGGGGAGTCTGAGGCCACCTGATGTTAAAGGCCCCTCTAAGGAGCATTCTGACAGATCAAGATGCACCAAATTTTCCATCCTCCCAATAGACATTGGCAATGGATCAAGTTGAGAGCAACCGGACAAGTTTAAGTACTGGAGTTCTGGCTGGTAGTCTGGACCAAGTTGTACATCTTCAAGTTTTTTGCAGTGTGGCAAATTTAAGTACTGTATTTTTTTGAGAGAGCTCAGTCTTCCTGATATCTTTCTAAGTCTAAAGCAGTCAGATAAATCAAGGTGCACCAGGTCGAAGAGATTTTCAAGAGATCTTTCTGTCAGTTCCACTATATTCCGACATTCTGACAAGTCAAGGTACATAAGATGTTCAAGTTTGCCAAGTGATTCTGGGCTTGGATAAAGACCATGACATCCATGAATGTTAAGGTATTGTAATTTTGAGAGTCCAGCAATACAATTGAGGGATCTCTGATTTAACAACCCTGGAGCAACAAGAAACCTGAGATGCTTCAGCTGGCCAATAGATGATGGAAACCTACTGATGGAGGTTTCGTCAAGGTCCAGTACACGCAAACACTTTGCAAATGAAAAGGAACCGGCACTGATGCCCAGATTTTTTGCAATTCCGGAAAAGCAATGCCCTTAACTTGGCCGGTAAAAATAGTTGATATCCTCAATGGCTTGGAACAATCTGCGAGCGATGCATAAAGGCAATACTTTGAGTTCACCAAACTTATTTCTTTGTCGGCGTTATACACAATCAACTCTTCATCGATGACTGATCTTGCAAGGTCGTACACTAGATCATGCATGGTGAACAATGAACTTCTCTGAGGGGTCTGAAATAATAAGTACACGATCCATTAGAAATATCAAACTATCCTGGTGTATACAGTATTGTGCAAGAGAACTTATATTGACAAAGCCAAAACAATGACTCGGTCAGTAATTGGCTAAGCCAAAATCATTCCCACAAACAACAGTCAATAAGTGCGGCACAATTTGTCGGTTTGTTAGGAGGAATCATGGAAGTGCTTAGCGGTATGGTGGCACCTGATTTTTCGGAAACAAGAAACAGAGTGTTCTAGACTCCTTCCTAGGCGGCCACTATAGGCGCTGGAGTCCAGGTGTCGTCAAACTAGTGGCTAGGCTGCTGTGTAGGCGTCACTCCAACTAGTGGCTAGGCTGCTAAGCTATCTATAGAAAGCGTGCCACCAGGAGAGGTTACTGGTTAGCAAGTGCTCCTGCTCTATTGAAGGAAATAGAACTCCCAAGGTGTGGGTTTTAGGAGGAGGTGTTCTGGCTTAGCATACCTTCTCTCCACCTTCCTCCCAAGGCCCACGTAATCAGGATTATCAAAGAAAAATAAATATCCTAAAGGTCGGTCGGCAGGTTCCCCTTCGATGGTGACCACCAACGATTCAGCTGTGGCCACACTTGCCCCCCCTTTGCCTCGTTACGCATGCGCTCAAACCCTCAGTCCCAGCTCTTACTCAACTCTCCCCTACGTACCTACTCCTTGTCACCCACGCCACATCATAGAGACTACACTATAATTCAATATCTTCAATGCACTCTTCACGTTAAATCCCATGATATGTGATAGACAAAAAAAAAGGCTAAAATCCTATAATTTTTCACATATGACTTTTTAGTTTGGTAGATCTAATCCACTTTCGATAAGTATTTCAAGAGTGGTGAGAGTAGGTGAACACTAGGGTGGCTGATCATGCAAAGCAGGGCCTCAACTCCTTGGTTATCTTTGGTGTCTTGGGCTATCTGGAACCACAGGAACCAACGTGTGTTTGATGGGTGGCAACCTGAGCTGAATGGGTTGCTTCTTTCTATCAGGGATGATCTGTTTATGTGGGATTTGGCTGGGGTTCGAGGAATTTCTCATCTCCTCCCCTGCAGCCTCCTAGTTGATCTTTTTGTTTTTGTCCATCATGGGTAGTTCCTGGATGTAATAGGTGACCTAGCATGTCTTTATCTGTAGGAGTTTTTTCGTCTGGTTTTTCTCCTTCCACAAAACCAGTGCACTACCTGGTGCTTTACCCTTTTTCTTCTTAATGAGAAAAAATCCATTTTCAATAAATTTTATTAGATTTACTCTATTTTTTGAGAAACACACAACTCCTATTATGAAAATGTGTTAAGTAATTCTCTAAATCTACATCTAAATTACCTATGTCTACCATTATTAAATATAATTGAAGATACCCCTAAATTTGCATTGTTTTTAAATTGAGAGTGAATGATTGTCTATTCCTCCAAACCCTAGAAGGGTGGGCAATATAGTTACTTGTTACATGGGCCACATGGGCCTAGCCTCATGGGCCTTAACTCATATACACTAACACCCCAAGCGATCCGAACTACCGGCAAATGGAGATCAAGATCGACATGAAAGAAATCAACACACACAATGGCCCCAGCAGTCACAACCAGCCACCGGGCGACGCTGAGGCTGGATCGAACTCGGAGAAAGTCGATGAGGGCAGACCCTTGGTGAAGATATCAACCAACGGGAGGTGGTCGGTACATGGAGCACCCCGAAACGGCGCCGATGGCAATAGATCTCGGGACAAAGTGCAAATAGTCTCCATGCTTAGATCGGCGATCTTTGGGCGGGGTTGAGGTGGGTGAAACGGCGACATTATCCTGATGAACAAGTGTGGTCTTAGTCGAGGGAAGTGAAGGGCTCGTAGCTGGCGACCGAGAGGCCCTCCGCCCTGCCGTTAGCAACGACCGTACTCGCCTGCACTGCTTGGAGGCGGGGAACAACCCGGTTGCCCGCTTGACGACCCGAGGAGGCGGTTGCCGCCAAGGAGCGCATGGAGGGGTGGAGGCGGCGTCACGGACACCCGCCCTGCGTCGGTGTGAGCGGCGACTCTCGGTGGAGGGTGAGGAGGTGGATCAGGCGGGAGGAGTCAACGGTGCCACGAATATGCGGAGAAAGCGCTTCATCCGCGGCAAGATGGGGTGCCCGTGGATCATGCATGTGAAAACGTTGACGACGTGTACGCGATGTCGAGGGCTTTGGTGAAGGTGAGAATGCGCAAGGCACCGTACCAAACTCCCGGAAGGCGTGGGATCCGCCACGGGGTCGCCTACATCAGCGAAAGCCGCTGGGTATCAACCTGGAGTAGCACGGGGTGACACACGTCATCGGCCAGCCGAGAATGTCCGTGAGCATCTGTCGGTGCGCGGAACAACCCGGGCGAAGTCTCCACGGTAACCCCCGTGAAGTGGTGAAGGGGACGAGATCCTTCATGGCAAACTCCCCGCCGCGGGCCGATATGACACGCCGAAGAAGGCTGCGGATTTTGAGGCCGTGGAGGACAATGTCATCAACATATAGTAGCGGTAAGGCGGTCTCGGCTCCATGACGATATAGATCTAATAGAGAAGTGTCGGACTTGGCCTCCTCGGAACCCCAAAGTGAGAAGGAAGGTGGCAAACCGGGAGTACCAAGCACGGGGAGCCTCGCTTCAGACCATATAGTGACTTGTTGAGCCGGGCAAACCCCGGATCAGGCCGACAGGGGTCGACAAACCTGGCGGCCGACTGCGTGTAAAACGGTCTCGCAAAAAGGTGCCATGTAGAAATGCATTCTTGACATCCAACTGGATGCAAGGCCAAGAGCCGAGAGAGAGCAAGTGAGAGGATCGCGCGCGACCAGACCGGCTTGACCACCGGACCGAAAGTCTCATCATAATCAACCCCGGGCGGGTGAAGCCTCCTCGAGGACCCAACAGCCTTGTACCGCCCGCACGCCATCGGCCCGGCGCTTGTGTGTCCATATCCCGCTTGTTGGTGGACCACATTGCCCCGACAGACGCGGCACAAGGTCCCACGCCCGGTTGGCAAGAAGAGCCTCATGCTCCTCTTCCATCGCGCGGCCGCCGGGATCCGCCAAGGCAGCTGTGGGACGCAGGGAAGGAAGCCGGAGAGACCGGGCGGACCGCTCTCGGTGGGCGAGAGGGCCGCGGACGGAACCCCGCCGCGATGGCGCAGTCACCATCGGGTGCGAGTGTGACGGGGGTCGCTACTGACGACCCCGGGGGCGGCGGTGGTAGACCACGGATAGCCGCGGGTTTTGCCGTGGTGGAGCGGCGGTGGAGAGGCCGGAGCGGTTCGGAGGCGCTCCGGTGTCGGGGCGCCGCGACCGGCGACACTGCGCCCGGCCGCCCACGCCCGGGTCGACCTCCAGAAGGCGCGACACGGGGCGGGGCGCGTCAGCGGCGGGGTTTCCGGGGCCGCCGTGCGTGGCCCGAGACTCGGGGCCGCGCGTGGCGCGGTGAGGAGCTCCGGGACCGCGCAAGGCGCGGGCTGGGGGGGCTGCCGCCGGGGGCCGCGCATGGCGCGACCGGGGGGGCAGCCGGGGCCGCCGCGTGGCGGTAGCCGTGGTGCGTGGTCAGTACTGTGAGGGGGCTGGGGGAGAGGAGGCCGGTGGGTTTGAACCACGGATCGACAGACCGTGGGACCAACCGGCGGTCGGCCGAAGGGTGGAAGGTGTGGAAGAAGAGGAGTAGGGGAAGTCCGACTGGTCGAAGACAACGTCTTGGGGAGAGGAGGGACTCGGTGGGAGGAAAGGTCGTGGCGGGGGTACCTTATGGTCAAGGGAGTAGCCAAGGAACACACAGGTGTCGTCGGGGGGCTAACTTGTGAGTGCGATGGCGGCCGTGTTGGTAACAACGAGGCACACCCAAAGACACGGAGGTGAGGGGAGGGAGGGAACAGGCGTGCGTGGTGTGGAGTGGGCGCGGTCAAGCGGGGGGAAGGAAGGCGGTTGAGTTGGTGGGTGCGGTGTGGAGGCTCTCGGCCCCGAAGCGCGGGCGAGAGGCCTGAATAAGAAGAGTGCGCATGATATCGTTTCGTGGTGCGGATCATCCGCTCATTGCCGTTACGGGAAGAAGTATACGGACAAGACATGCGCGGCTGAACACCCGAGGGAGGAAGAACGAACGAGAGGGCGTTGTTATCGAACTCACACCGGTTTGTCGACCGACGGCCTTGATGGTGAGACCGAACCGAGTGGACACCTAGGCAAAGAAGTGGAGGAGGGTGGGAAACGCCTCTCGGACTTAGCACGCAGGTGGGAAAGTCCAAGAGTAATGTGAGAAATCATCAACCAACACTAGATAATATTTGAGCCCTAAATGCTCGATGCGGAGAGGTCCACAAATCACAAAGGTGTACAAGATCAAAGGCATGCGTAGCACGCGAAGAAGAAGAAAAAAGGTAGTCTAACATGACGACCGAGCCGACACGCATGACAAAGATGCTCGCATGAGTACGAAAGTACAAGAGATGTCCGGCACTACGACCGAAGCCGAGCCAAAACGTCGCGACCAGGATGACCAAGCGGGCGGTGCCGTGGTAGAAGACGGGCGTCACGGAAAGAGCGGCGAAGACGGAAGGCTTAAGAGTGTAAAGGGTCCCGTGCTCTCACATCGGAGGAGTGGTCGCCGGAAGCCAAATCCTTCACAAGAAGACCGAGAAGTGTCAAATTCGACGAACAAGAGTCATCGGCCGGTGAAACGACGAATAGAGAGAAGATTGTGGACCATCCGAGGGGCAACAAGAACATTCGAAAGGCGGGGACCCGGAGCGAACCCACAGAGGTGACCGGAAGACCAGGAACCATTCCCCACCATGATAGAAGAAGGGCAAGAGGGGAGGTCAGTCGAAAGTATACCGGCGTCCGGTGTGGTGTGGTAGGAAGCCCCGTCGTCGGCAATCCACTCGGTGGGCGGTGTCGACCATGGTCTTTGAAGGATCGAAGCGAAGCTCGCCGATTCCACCCCCTCGCCAGACGGGCTAGGCGGAGGAGGAGCCCAGTCGGGCGGTAGAGCCATGGTGGAGTACATGGCGGCCGCTGGAGTGGAGGTCGAGTGTTCCCGCCGCCGCCCCGAACGGGTACATGGAGATGCGCCCGCCCATGGGTTGGTGAAGGAGGTGAGGGCGCCGCGGAAGAGAAGTGGAGCAAGCGGTGGAGTGGGTCGCCCGACCGGTCGACTCGGCCTCGCCCGGTACCACGTCCCGCGCCACCACCACCCGCGGCCACCACGGCGCGGCGGTAATGTGGCCACCTCCACCCCCGCGGCGGGGGAGGGGCGGGGCGGCGGCAACGGAGTAGGGCCGCGCGGCGGCCGGGCGCGGCCGGGAGGCCCGGGGCATGTGGGAGACCCCCATCCGCGGGCTCCTCAAGCGCGAGGTCATCGAACTGCGGGAAGGTGGGAGCGGCGTCCAGGCGGGTGATCGGCTCCTCGGTCTTGTGAAGAAGCAGACCATTGAGGCCGGAGAGGTTGAGCACCGGTGGCGATCCTCCGTCGGGTACCCAATGTCCGCGGCGTCGGCCTTGACCTTCCTAATACGGCGGTAGTCGCTGGGGAAGGTCCCCGGCGAAGGTGCGAGGTCGGCCTCGAAGTGTGAGGGCACGGGCCTCGGCGTTCTTGTGGAAGTGACCCTCGATGGCGAGCCGATGGTAGGCGGCGGCGATGCCGCGCGACCTCGGGTGTCACGGATATCGAGGAGATGGTCCCAACGATCGGGACAGGCGTCTTTGTCGGCGCCTGCGCACGCGCATCTGCCCCGCGACCGCGAAGGGTGTGTCGAGGCGGGCGTGGTCGTCGATGGCGTATGACGGGCTGGCGAGGCGGCATCGATCACGCCAACGGCGTAGGAGGTGTGCGCGGAGTCGAGCACGGCGGTGACCAGGTTCTTGGCGTTCGTGACGGCCGGCGGCCCGGAGGTGCGGTAGGCGACCACGGGATCCGCCCGGGTCGACGGTGGTGGAAGAGGGCGGCGGAGGGGTGTGCCGGCCCGGGAGGAAGAGGTGGCGGCCGTGCTCCGCGAAGACGGGGCGGGACGGAGGGACCGAGGGGCAAGGCAAGAACCGCTCCGCCCCTCGGCCACCTGACGAGTGTGAGCATCGGCGGCATCGCGGCCGCGCTCCCAGCGAGGGCAGCGGACGGAGCACGCCCTGGCGCCTCGGGCTCGGACCTTTGCCGCCCGAGGGCACGCGCGGGCAAGCTCCGGCGTCGGAGTCGGGCGCCATTGGGATGACAACGCGCCCCGAAGAGCAGCCACGGAGAGCGGCGCATCGTGCGGGGGCATGCCAAAACCTCCACCCGGGGTTGTAGAGGTGGGCGGCAGCTCCCGGCCGGCCGAGATGGGGGCGGGACCGGTGCCCGACCCGGCTCCGGCTCAGCGGCAGGGCGGTCGGTGCATATCCTGCGGCCCTCGCGTCATCCACGTGAGGAAGGCCGTCGGTGGTGACGTGGGGTGGGCGCCAGCGATACGCGGCCGGCGGCGGCGGCAGCGGCCGGCCCGGCGGCAAGCCGGCGGCGACCCGCGGTGGTGATCTCCAGACCGGTTCCGGGGCGTCGGCGCGCCCGGAGGAGAGAGGGTCACTGCGGCCCGGAGGAGGAGGGAAGGGGCCGGCGGGTCGCCTCCACCGCCAGCGCGCAGCCGCGGCGAGGCGCCGCGGCGGCGCCCCGTCGCGACCTCGCGCCACGCCGCCCGCATGGTCGGCTGCGCCCGCGCACGCGTAGGGCCCCGCGGGCGCCCGCGACCGCGCCCGGCCACGCCGCGGCGTCGCGCCGGAGGAGGTGCCTCCCGGCGCCCGCGCCGCTGTCGCGCTGAAGCCGCGCCAGGCGCCCGTAGAGGTGCCCGCGTCCTTACCAAAGCCGGTGCTCGCGTCGGAAGAGCCAGCAAGACACGTCACTGGGCGCGTCGAGAGTAGGGAGGGGAAGGGGAAGGAGGAGAGGGGAGAGGAAGGGAGGAGGCAGCTCGGCCGAGGGCGCGGCGCCTGGCCGGCCGGCCATGGTGCTAGCGGCGGGCGGGACGGTGAAGAAAAATTTCTAGCTTGATACCATGTTAGAGAGTGAATGATTGTCTATTCCTCCAAACCCAGAAGGGGTAGCGATATAGTTGTGTTGTGTACATGGGCCACATGGGCCTAGCCTCATGGGCCTTAACTCATATACACTAACATTTTCTGTTATTGAAGGTAATGCAAAGTAACTCATAGATATGTTTCCAAATGACCCACATATACTATTATTAAAGATCACATCAGTTTTTTGTATCTAAATTACACACCAACAAAAATACCCCCAAACCTATATATAAATAACAGTACAAGGTACTATAAAAAGTGATCTAGTAATCATAAAGTATGCTCTATATGTTTCTAAATTGGCAGCCTTCTAAATTATGTACATACTTTACCTATGTTAAATTAGAAGTAAGAATAAATACTAGTTCACATATGATTCTAATATTAAGTTCAGAAGAAACATCACAGCATTCAGAAAACAAATATCTATATACTCGAATCGTGATTCAGGGACAGAGAAATTTTGGTTTTTGTGTAGCGTACCATTTTGCAACTTTGAATGCTGAAGAAAGACATGCCTAAGAGCTGGCCGAAATACTTGTCAGCATTCAGTAAGTTTGAAAACCTATTTGATGGCTCGATGAAATCCAGAGCAATCCATTGGTGAATCAGATAATGTTTAGAAATATTGTGGCCTCTTGGAAAGATGGCGCAGTAGGCAAAGCATAACCTAAGATTTGGCGGCATAGCAATGTAAGATAACTTCAGGGATGGCAGCACTGAATTTTCTGTGAAAGGTTCATTCCAAATGTCACTATTGCTCACTTCATTCCATTGCTTCAGATCCATTCCAGACAACATGAACCCTAGTGCTTGAGCTGCTAATGGCACACCTCCACACTTACTTGCAATAGCCTGACCAATTTGCTCTAGCTGCTGTTTGTCCCCTCTAGATTCAAACTGTGTATTTTTCTTAATAATATCCCAGCACATGACATTATTCAGCGGATTAAGCCTGAATGGTGTAATGGTGAAAATTCTATCTGCTACGTCTTTGTTTGCGTGTTGTTACTAAAACTTTCATCTTATTACTGACACATTAAGCATAAGTTTCAACTTATTCAACTCAGAGTGGTCTGTCTCCCACAGGTCGTCTAGTATAATAAGTGTCTTCTTATCATCAAGTACTTCTTGAATGCGCCGGTATATGAACTCCATGTTATCTGCATCATGTCTCTCTTGTTTCAATACTTGAGAAATTATGGTGTTCCCTACCCTTTTCATATCCAACACCTGGGACACATAAACCCATACCCGATGGTCGAAGTCCTTGAAATGAATATCACTGAAAACTAGTTGAGCCAATGTTGTCTTGCCAATGCCACCAAGGCCAAAGATTGGGAGAATTGCTGCTCTTCTTTGTTGTTGCTTGCAGATAACAATGCTATGACTCTCTTTGTTTCTTTGTCTCTGCCCACAATATCTGCTTTTTTTATCATGGATGTTGTTTCTCTATCAGTAAACACATGATCATTGTCAATTCTTTGGTAAGACTCGAATTTGAAGTTCAGGTGATCCTCTTTAATCTTTCTCAGTTGGTCACGGATCTTCTTCATTTTATTAGCCATGGTAATCTTGGATGCAATGTCAAGACATGAGAGAATCCCGCCATCTACAAGAAATTAGTTCAGAAACAAATGATTACTTAAAGCAGGGCTAAGACAAACACTAAACCACCAAATCATATTTAAGCTAAAAAAATGCTTAGCTGTGTGTGACTGTTATGACCGGTTACATATATGTGAGGAGGAGGCCCATTAGTGGCTAGATTAGACGGGGCGTGTTACCTGCCGCCCACCTTGGAGGTGGGCCGGCCCAGCAGCGGCCTGCCTGGCCCGCCTACTCGTCTTCCTCCTCCAGCGGCCTCGCCCCGCCCCACCGCTCCGCCCCCCGCCGCCGGCCCCAGGGGCTCACCAGAGCTCCGGCGAGCTAGGGCAGCGGAATGACACTTCTCTTCCTAGTGGGGGCACTTAGGAGTACTGCCAAGGAGTCACGCAAGGGTCTGAACTGCCTAATTATTCTTGTGTCCTGGGAGGTTTGAAAGCACAGGAACTCTTGTGTTTTTGAGGGGACTTAACCTACATTCCTGTCTTACTTCAAACAATTAGGGACGAGTCAGGCCTCAACAAGTTACTTCTGAGGTCGTTGATCCCAGCAGCTTAGGCGCTGGTGGTCTTTTAGTCTAGTTTCCTTCTATGGTTTTTTTTTTTTTTTTTTTTTTTTTTACTTGGACCTTTGCTGGCCTTTTTTTTACTTAATGAAATGACTCGCAGCTCTCCTACGTATTTCGAGAAAAGAAATTAAAGAAGCATCACTATGGATTGCTGCGGTCGCCGAGGATCTGGGTAAACTTGTAAATGAGGATATGATTATTACTTTTATGTGCCTTTTTTCCTGTTGTAGGTTTTGTTTTCCTGCTTCTAATTAAACTCTTGCTCGATAGGTAGAACGAACCCGTTTTTTTTTTCAATCACAGGTAAAACTAACTTTGTAAAGGCCCCTCTGGCCTCTCCTCCTCCTTCTCAATACAACAGAAAAAAAGAAATATGCTAATAAACTCTTTAAGAAAAGCCTTGGTCGAAATTTAAATGGTTTGACGGAGCTAGTAATTCGCAGCATTATTGTGCTTAGAAACGAACGTACCTTTCCATCGGTTTTCTTGGGGTCGTCAGCGTGGGACTGGTCAATCATATCGGAGATGTTGAGGGCGGCATTCTTGAGGCGCTTCAGCCACAGCCGCACCTCCTTCTCCTTGATTGACCTCTTCTCTGCATCCTCCAGTGCGGCCTCCATGGACTCCAGCGTTGCCTTCATGTCCTCCATGTCATCCTTGAAGCAGCACAGCATGGAAACCTGATCTCCTATGACCGAGCCTAGCTTCGCACCCACCTGGGTGACGATGGCCGAGGCGAGCAACCCCGCGACCTCCGCCATGGTAGCTCCTCCTATCCTCGCAGCTCTCGCTCTAGTTAGGTAGGATTGGTCTGAGGACGAAGACGAAGAGGAAGAACTCAGTCAGGACAGGAGGGCCAACGACATAATCACATAACTAGTACTAGTATTTCGGGAGGGAAGGAATTATCTACCTTGCTTGGGAGGACCATAATCATGTGTTTGCCAAACAGTCGTGAAGAAACGAATCTAAGCCTTTCTCTTTTTTGTATTGTAATTAAAGAAAAAGTACGAATATGAATACAACAAAGGTAAAGATACAGAGCTGTGTGAGCCTGTTCGGTTGGCTGTATGGTTGGCAGAGAGAAAGCAATGCTACCGACGCTTTGTGAGAGAAAATATCGCCGACCTGGTACTGATAAACCAAGCGAACAATGCAGGACCTGTGCACGTTAAGCAAATTAAACAAACAACTAAAGTACATCATCGCTTTGGCATAGCAACTGAGAACTTCCATGACTGAATTCCGCTGGCATAGCAAATCAAAATTTCTGGCCAAGAATGACATCCCCTGCCAAGTCCAATTGCCAGAACGCGAGCACAGATCTCAGGAGGAGCGACGCGGGGGGATGTGGGAATCTCGGCTTGG
>JADLZK010004411.1:0-43056 GCA_015847255.1 Hyparrhenia diplandra | reverse complement strand
AGGTGGCGCGCCGGAGAACGCTCCATCATAGCGCATCCACCATGTGCCTCAGTGCCATTGTCTCTGCCGACCGGTACGCGTCTGCAACTGCGGCGGACTCAGATCCTGCTGGCCACCACCGACATGCAGCAACCATACGCATCGGCAACATCACGACTTTTTCTTTCTTGTACACAGGCGAGCAACCCCATTTTCCAGTTAACCAAACGGAAATGCACAAGTTTGTTCAGGTAATTGTGGCATCTGTTATGTTTGTTTGGTTAGCAAAGAAATTGTTTGAAAAGGTTCATTGTACAGAAATGTTTCTAGATCCAAAGATTTCTTGAGTGTCCAAGTTAGGGAAACCAAACGAAGAAGATCCAAGGCAAAGATGAGAGAACAATTAAAGGAATTGGGGTCTTCTTAATCCTCTATGAAGCTTTTTCACGAGGAAAGAAATGCTTCCTTCTTGAGTAAGGGACTCAGTTTTCCCTTCTTATTTGTTTTGTCTACTATTTTATTCTTTATTTAGGATAGCAGCCCAGCTGAAACTTCTGTAAACACTTCTTTGCTGATCCTACGTTTGTCATGTGAAGCCTGAACTGATTCCTGCGTGAAATTGAACGGATTCCAGTAATACATCTGTGAAATCCTACGAGGTTTGTGTTCAGATCGGTCTTTATTTCTGAATTGTGTTGTCTCCGTTCCTCTCTATTTAGTTTTTAGTTGCAGAGTCCCCTTGTCTGATGGGAAGATTCTGTCAACAACCTTATACCTTAGAGGTGTGTTTGGTTGTGGTGCCAAGTTAGGCCACCTTTCTTCTTTGGTGAAGGCCGAGGTTGGCCATGCCATTGGCATCTTTGGACTTGTTTGGTTGGTGTCGGTGTTACGAAGCAGGGTATCCCCAGCAGGCAATATTATGCTGCAGGCTGTAGCTCCCGCGAATGGCGTATCTTATTTCCCGGAAACGAAGCGTTTATCTTTGGTTCGAGCCATGAGGCCCTCGTCCAGCCGGTGTGTCCTTTTTGTTATTACTACGCGCAATTGCTACAAGAACAGCGGTTTTACAAGGTGTTGCTTAGGAGCGAAGAGAAAGGGCTTCAATGCGAATGAAGCGACTAAGTGCGTGTACGTGAAAGGAAACGCCTAGCGGAGGATCTGTGTTTAGTGTGGCATTACCCTCCCTTTTATAGTGTAAGAGGAGAGATAAGATGTACAATGCGTGTCATGTACCAGCTCTTTGTGTCTACTATCCCGAGCTGTTGGGCATGCCATGTCGAGCCGGGACCTCGGGTTCCCGAGGAAGAGTACTGGTGTGGACGCGTGTCTTCGAGTCTCTTGTGTTCGTGTCCGTCGCAGGGTGGGCTTCAGGGCCAAATAGTGTTTCTTGGATCCTTTAAGATCTGCGGTGGCTTAGTCCGTGTCTGGCGTGGTGTCGGTGTCAGTCTTTGGACTCATGTCGTGGAAATGGCGCAACAAATAAATGAGTAGTCGTGTTGCATGGGGTGAGCGTGTGTAATAGCTGTTACCTTTATGTCCCATCGCGGGGATGCGAGGAGATGCGGGTCGGCGAATGGGCGGGGCGAATCGATTGCCACGTCATCGCGGCTTTGTGGTCGGTGCATTAATCTTGTGCCCCTCTTGGGTTTGGCTTCCCAAGGTGCGCAGAGATGGTGTTTCTGGGGAGGAAGAGCCAGTGAGGGGCCGAGGGTCCTCTATCCTCTGGGGCGAGGGGCGGAGAAGCCTTGCTCGAGGTCGTGATCCTCGGCGAGGCCGAGGATTGTCTCGGGATCTTGTGTCCTCGAGGAGCGGGGCGGAACTTAATCCCGAGCTGCTCGGGTCGGGAGTAGGGTGTGGCGAAAGTGGGCTGCTCGGGGCGCGTCGTAGTCTTGTGGGCGGATTTAGACTGTATATGGATGGGCTCCAATAAACATTGGGGGATTGTCTTCCCCCAGTTTCCTTTCTTGTTTTGTCATTAATTAGGTTGGTCATATTCTCTTCATTTCGAGACTTCACCACCAGGCCCTCGACCATCTTTGGGGTGTTTAGTAAGTTAGACGCCTTAGCGAGTGTTCGTAGATAAAATTTGTCTTAGGCTCCTAAGGGGGCCAAGAATTTTAAATGCATCCAAAAAAAAAAAAGAAGAAGAAGTCCTTCTTGAACTCTGAGCTTGGGCCGGCAATTCATCTCCGAGCGTCTCTTAGGCCCCAAAATGTCTCAAGTCATCCAACCGGCGTGGTCTTCCCGTCGATCCTTCTTTTTGGGCCTTGGGGCCGTGCCATCCTTCATGGGCCTAATATTTTCCTATGGGCGATTATTTTTGTCCCGGCAGTTGGAGAAAAGCAGATTTTATCAATTCTAGCATGGCTTGGAGATGGGTACATTTGGTTGCGTGACGATGTGCATACCTCTACCTTGAGCGGTGATTTACCTCCTTTGGAACATTTTGTCGAACATGTGGTCGGCGCCGTAGCTTGGAGCTCCCCACCAAGCGCAAATTACGCCTGCGTTCTACCTCCTGGCGCCTCGGCGTGTCCGGGAGCCACGGCCGTCGGCCCGTTCCCCACCATGGCGCTACTACATGGCGCCGTCCGTCGATACCTCGGCACCCAGCGGGAACCGCCTCACCCGGCACGCCGCCGCCGCATATCCTGCTTGGCCGAGAACGCCTCGGGCCGTTGAGACGTGTCGCACCAGCCTCCTCGCCGCAAAGCTCCATACGTGCACGCACGCGAGCACGCCGCCCGGCCCCGCCTCCAAGGGCGGCGCTCCGCAGCGCGATCCAGCTGCTGTCGCATCCGGCACAGCCGCGGCTGCGGCCGTCGCCAAGAAAGGCGGTGGCGTGGCGGCGCCGCCAGCTGCGGCGCGCTGGCGGCGTGGCCCGAAGTGTTCCTCCGCTGACTTCAGTAATACTGGCCGTCGCGTTCGCGCGAGGCACGTCCGCCCGCGTCGTGCTGTGGAGACCGCCAGCTATGCGAAATGCGTAGCTGCATTCACCCGTAGCGGGGGTACATCTATCGCCCGAGCGGTGAAGGCGCAGAGTCGCGGTGGCAGCCACGGCTGCCGCAGTCCCTTCTGCTGGTACGGAAGCGGCGGCAACATACGAGGTAGCCATCGCGGTTGATGGAGACGGGAGCGCAGCCGCGAGCGGTGTCTTACGAGGGCAGCGCGGCTTCGACCCGCAGCGTACGCGGCGGTGAGCGATCCGATGCGGCTGCGTGTAGCCAGCGAGAGATGCCCGGGCGTAGCGATGTGGTGAGCGTCGCGATGGTGGCGCCGCGGCGAGAGACGCTGGCAGCCCAGCCGCCCTCCTCTTTCTCGCCGATGGATTTTGAGTGGCGCACATGCGCCATCGCAGTCGGCTGGTGCCCAGTGGCGTCGTCCCCGATTGGTCCCGGGAGGAGGCAGCGGTGAAAGCTACCTGGCCTTGGCGGGCGCGCACTTGTTCATTCTTTGCTGCTACATGGCCGGCAACACCCCGAATGTACGCCCGTTCAGTAGGCCTCCCATCCGCGGCGTCCTCGCGGATGGCAGCTTGCGGCGCCATGGCGGCGGCAGGCGGCGAGCGCAAACCGCTGGCTGCAGCGCGCGAGCAAGGTCGCGGAGAACACGCCACCCGCAACCGCGAAGAGAGCGGTAGGGCCGGCGGGGTGAATCGCCACCCTGCGTTTCTGGCGGGCTAACTGTGTACAGCTGACCCAATCACTGCGCGGACAGATTTTTGCAACCAAACGGCAAAAAAGAATTCAACACGACCAAAAAGCCCATTCTAACAATCGCCTTTGCCCGGACCGATTTTGCAACAAACAGTAAAAAAGCCATTCAACAATAAAAGCTCATTCTAACAGTGCTAGGCCATTTTGCAGCAACCAAACAGCTATGCTGAGCATCATATCGACGCATTGAGACCTGCTTCTGTGCTGGTGCTGCTCTGCCACACACATTTTCCTGCTGCAACGCTGACTGGTACGCTTCACCTCACTCTTCTTTTTCGGGAAACCGGAAAAAAAAAAAGTAGATACAAATAAAAAGAGCACCAAACGCAGCGTGCTATCGTTGTCCATTGCTACCAAAAGCCGCTTCCATTTCAGACGTATTTACCAAGGCAAGGCCTACCAAAAATGTTATCACCAGTATGTTTTATATTGCCGGCAAAACAGCAGCGATGCAATAGGACGAGGATGCGCTGTATAATGCACATGGATTGCAAGACGCAAAACCTGATTTCATTTACCTTCTGATCATGAAACTCCAAGCGGGGAAAGTGACCTTACACCTGGACGGCTGAGGTCCAGAACTCGCCAAGGAAAAAACATGCTGACATGTACAACGCTGTACGGGCACGATTACCATCTACTTACTAGTTACCTTGTGTATACTCTGCCCGCCAATTTTTGATCGAGCGTCCTTACATAGGTCCTTGTCAGGACATGTTGATCTCCACGCTGCCACTCTTGGGGAACCGGCAGACAGGGCACACATCAGATACCCTTTCGCGGTCGGCGCTGAGCTTTGCAGAGGTGGCGTGCGGCATCACCAGCACCGAAGCCTCCTTCCGCCACACCACCTGCAGGCCCGAGTCCTAAGGTAGCCGCCGTCGTCGTCGTGGTCCTGCGCCCCGCCACCCAGGAGGCCTGACTGGAAGAAGCCCTCAGGGGTGGCTCCGTCAGCATTGGGGTTCTGGCTGGAGGCGGCGTTGTCCCACCTCCTCACTGTCACCAGTGCCTTCTCTGGTGAGGTTGGTGCTCTGGCGGCGACCACTTGCATCAGCCTAGTTTTCAGGCTATTGGCGACCGACTGGTTGTACATGGCTGCTGACTGCCACGACTGCACCTCAAGGCCACTTGCCTGATCTGCTCGTTCAACTCCTTGCTCTTCCTGTTCATAGCCTCCGCCTCCAGTTCCTTCTCCGCAGCTTCTTCCCCACCGCTCTTTTTCGAGGTTTGCCAAGAAAGAAATCATCCGCCGCTGGTTAAGCCTCCTTCATCTGCTTGCCAATTTGTTCTGCCTGCGGAGAATAATAAGAACCATGAAGTGGTCAAGTAAGCGATTAAAATCACTCTAGTGGTTCGAAGAGTGTGTTACTTACAATCAACAGTTAGAACCATGTAACACACAAGATCAATACCTAGATACTAAAATTGAAAACCAAAACGCTATCCCATATATTCCCGTTATAACATGGTATGCATAACTGATCGAATGCTCTGCATAGAAACTGAAAGCAGGAGAATCAATGCACTCCAACAAGCCAATGTATCTATCCATGCTATCACACAGCATATTTGTAGTAACTAAACCATTTCAAATATAAAGGTCTAGCACTGTTTCCATGATGGAGTAACCAAATAAAATTTGCATACATAATTAGCACTTTTGCTCATTTCATCGTTGTTGCCCAATAAAACACAACATCCAGGATTTGATCAATGAATGAAGCTGCATTACCTGAAGTCTTAGGTAATAGCTGATCTCTTTGTTTTCTTTGTCCAGTTCAGCCATGAGATCATCAACAGAAGTCATCGTGGTAGGCAAAGAGGTCATGCTACCACTACCAGAAGTGATGGACGAATTGTGCTCATCATCCTCATAGGACAGCCTCAGACCAGTCGATACAGCACTTTCGGATTGCCAACACGTGCTAACCGATCCAGCGTTCTGTTGATGATAGTCGTTCAAGGACATCTGAAGCTTGAGCAGCTTCTCAGTGCCTGCATCCATGTTTGAAGTCCTTGCTTGGTTCATAACAGGAAGGTGGGTGTTTCCGGTGTAATTACAATAACCAGCAGGACCAACCGCGGACTGCATTGATTATAACACACAAGGTTGGTCAGGGGAAAAAACAGGGATAGAAATTCAGTGGTGTGGCAAGATGGCATAGTTCAATAAACTAACCAGTTTCTCTGAAATTATGGATTGTAGGTCTATGAAATATCAAGCAAGACCAGGATAATGTGATGACTATTAGTGACTTGGGTATTTTTTCATTGTTAACATTATCAAAATGACTCTGATAAAACTTTGTCAGATAAAATTTTACTGGCATTATTACAGACAAATTAGATGTAACTGACATATTCACATGACTGAATGAATGGTAAGCAGGTGGGGGGTGGGAACATTGTGGCTGCAAATTTTGATGGTCAAAATCCAGCACAAACATTATTCTAGCACGCAAATCAGCTAGTAAACGATTCTGGAGATACCATCCGCATACAAATCTGCTAGTAAACGATAAAAGAGTCAGGAAAAGCAACGCCGCAAGCAACGAGTAATAAGCAGTCAGGCAGGTTATCCGTCTTACCTGCGGTGCTTCCGAACAGCTGCAGCGGCGCGGCGGCCTTGGCGCTGAACAAGAACTGGCTCTGGTTCTGGCTCTGATTGGGATCCTCCGTGGCGGCGCCGGAGGGGTAGAAATGGGCGCCACCCATCCGGAACGCTTCCCCGTCCATTCCACTCCTCCCTTCCTTCCCTCCTGCCAAGAGAACACAAGCTGTGATTGATGTGAGGGAGTGGGCAGGCAAATCAGGAACATCTGTCTCCCCGAATTCAATCGGAGGAGACGACGAGAGGAGCGGGCACGGCGAGCAACAATCGATTCGATTCGATTCGACTCGCTCCGTACCAGGAAGAAGAAGCCGGCCGCGGCAGATCACACCGAGTCGCCTCCGCCGCCGCTGCCCTCAATCGCGCACGAATCCGCGCCAATCAAAGGGAAAGCCGAGCCCGTCCGCGCCGATCCGATCGCACGCGCTCCTGATCGAAGAACGCGTAGAAAAAATCAGAGGAAAACAAATCCAGCAGCCGAAAATCCGCAATGCGATTTATGGGATGGGGCCAAGCGAGGAGACGGTGGGAACGGGGAACGCACCGGAACCGCTGCGCCGCCGCCGGTGCCGGCGGATTGAGGTTGGGTTGGGTTGGATTGGGGGAGTCCGTCCGTCCGCGCGGTGAGGTGGTGCTGGTGGTGGTGGAGCGGGGCGTTGGGAATTCCGCGATTTATTGCCGGTTTTAATTAATTAATTGGTGACTACCTTACGTCCGGGCCGGCGTCGCTTGTGTTGTGTGCGTTCACGGAGAGGAAAAGGAGGCGGCGGAGAGGGGGGAGGAGCGAGCGGTTCCACTTCCACTCCACCACCGGTTTGCCACGCACGCCACCGAGCCACGTCATTGGGCCCATCCGTAAACGAACTTCTGTTTCTGTGGGTGGTACATGGGCTGGTCTGGGCTGGGCTGGCCAAATTGAAAAGACGAGTGTAATACTTTTTGGGGCCCAGTTTGTAATGCTGGCAGGTAGTTGGTGTGCTGGCTAGCAGGGTTTTAAATTTTGGTTTACATTTTTTTTTTTTTTTTGTTTACATGTTTTTTTATTACCGATCACGGTTAAAAGTTAGCAAAAAGAGTCAAAGTCGATGGACCGTGAGAGAGCAAGATGAAATCAGGGTTTGACCGAAAAGATGCAACGTTATGATACCATGACCGATCAGTCGAGAAAAGAAGAATTTCAATAAACCATTTTGGGTGAGGGAGCCTTCAAGCATCCGAAATACGTACGCTCGGGTTGTAGATGACATAGCCTTCCTAATAGAAAATGAAAATATATGAATTTGGAAATTCACTTCTCCCAAATTTCGGTTCAACAAAATTATAAATAAATTGATATTATGGACCTCATCATAGGTAGGAGGTTTCCACTATGATAGAAGGTAACATGTGTACTTTGTATATACGACACTAATTGGTCAAATCCTATCCAACACGTACGTCTAAACACCATTATTTGTAACCCAAAATCCGATTGGACCAAATTTTTGAACCGGCTGATGAAATCCACCACCCAAAAGCCAAACAAGGTGACGACGATGGAAGAAGATGCACGATGCATATGTTAACGAATATTTGAGCTTTTTTTTTATTATTTCCCTTCTCCTGAATAGTGAATGAACAAGCAACAGCAACATTCTGGACCCAATTAGAGTTAGTGGCTAATTAGAGTATGGGGGTTAAAATTTATTAAACCCGCGTAGGTTGGAGACGGCGCGTCACATTTCGTGCTTTCGAAAGGTCGTCTGGGCGCTGTGCGCCCCGCTTGGATGTCGTTCGGTCGCGCCGCGCTGCCTGCTCGAAGGTAGTCCATGACCTGTCGTGCTGATGGCCGTTCGGTGATGCTCACACGCCTGCATGGCCGGTTTGACGCGACTATCCGCTCCGGGGACACTTTCGGCACAACGCGATTGGAGGTGGCATCGGCCTCATCTTTACTGCGTGGAGCAAGAATTTCTTAATACTCGGTACCATTTGTCTATCTCCGCACAGTTTCTTAGTTCCCCGTGTCTAAACCTGGTTGTAAGCAGAGGCCACTTCCCTCTCCTCTCCTCCACCTTTAGCATTTAATCTTTTTAACGATCTCTTATAATATTTGCTCTCATCCTCTTAAACAAGGGCATTTTGGTCCAATGTGCAAATATGGTGCCAACTGATCGCGCTAGCTATGGGTCAGATCCACAATAGGGGAAGGGTGAAGGAGAACCAGAATAATACTCTCTTACACATTTAGGATTGGGCACCGTAACCAAGATGGAAGGGATTTTGGTAATTTCCCATTAAGAAAAAATTGAATGCTAAACGTGCAAATAAACTTGGCCAAGAGGAGTGAATCTACAATAACATGAATTGTTTGAGATGAGAAAATTTAAAGGTTAAAAAGAACCTAAAAAATTTCAGCATCATTGTTTTTTTTTTTTTGTGGGGGGCGTGCCCCTTCGTTCCAGCCATTGACCACAACAATAGTGTGTAAAGAAAGCAGTAGAAACAATGTTGGCAATCACCGCGGGCGGTAGCTTGTGCTTGTCTTTGCGGCCTGCCACCTTGATAATATAAAAGTAGTAGTTGGATTGTTAGTTTTGGATGGTGACCTTGATAATATTTCACCAACAACGTACGGTGACCGACTGGAGGAGAGTGAGAGAAGCCACTCCATCGTTGTTTCGCAGAGAGCTTTTTCTTCCTCCTGAATCCAAAGCTGCAATGCATGCAGTCAAATCCTTCCGGTTCGAGGTTGGAAGTTGGAACAGTAACGTACATACGGATGGAGTAGCATTTTTTTTTTTTTTTTTTTTGAGAAACACGTACTGTACGGAGTAGCCGGTGTAGCCATAGCCACAATAGTCGTCGTCGTCAGCGAAACAAAACTAGTTATAGGGAGGGGGACGAGAATGAAAAGGGCCGTCGGGCCGGACCGCGAGAACGCAGTTCCCGTGTGTGCATGGTTAGCTTCCTGCAGCACAACGCCACACTCCCCTGCTTAGGGCAGGTATTCTTCTGGCACGAAGCGGTCTCATAGGTCGTCTCATGCATCGTCGCCACGTGGGATTTTTTGATGATGTGGAGGAAAAGAGAGAGGTGAGAGAGAATGAGGTAGTTGCTTGTGAAACAATGACCTCGTGAGCTAGAATTTAGGACTATGAGACAACTATTTTACTCATTGTATGAGTTGTTGTTAAATTAAATGCACCTCACAATCCTATTTTTACTCTCCCTTATAAATTAAGGAAATGCGCATTCTTCTGAGAGACAACTTAGAAAGAAAAACAACCATTATACACGTAGTCTATTAAGTCGTTTTAAATTACGTGGCACTATATGAGTGCAGTTATAAGACAACATCAATATACTTGCCCATACACTGCAGGCGCTCGACACATAAACCGCCGGTGCTTACGCGAGTCGCGCCGCGGCATGCACGCACGCGGCAACTAGCAGTTGGCAGGGTATATATATATATACCAGTGGGCAGAGGCAGAAGAGCTTGCACTTTGCAGAGATGAATATCACGAGGATAGGGTGTCGCCGTGACGCGGCTCGGTCGTCCTAGCTAGTTACTCCGACGATCCTAGCACCGGCGGCACGGCAGCCGGCCTCTTGCGCCGCGCCGTACTGCGGCGTCGCCGTCCAGGTTCCTCATCTTGTCAGTGGTATGACATCCAATCACTTTATATATGAATAATTATATACTGATTGATTGATGAAAGCTCTGTGTCTAGTCTCGTTGGGGTTGGGCAGCAGCTGGCGGCCGGCCGGATCATCGTCGACCGGCGGCGCGGCGAACTCAACGTATAGGCGGCAACCGGGCGGGCGGGATAAGGGCGCGATCTCGATCGGGATGAAGTCGGAGATACTGCCTGCAGGTACACACTACGTACCGCTCCTCTCCGATCCGCCGGCCTTTGCGCGCGATTTCAACTTATTGAATGAATTTTATTTTCAATTAGCTAAGGTCCCTTTAGAACGCGGGAGCATTTTATGAATCATGTGAAAATTCGACGTTACAAAGTGTTGACGCAAAGTTAGGGCTTCGCATCAACACACCGAGAGGGCCTTGGACGCCCACGAAGGTTGCTAAACAACCTAGTAGCGGCGAGCACCGCAACGGCGTGATCACCCAAACCGATCTAGAGTTCGGTAAGGGCAGCGTGGAGCTCGGTGACGGCCGGAAGACTAACCGAGCGCACCTCCGGGAAGACCCGGCGGGAGACGCGCACAAGGTTGTCCTAGGGGCAGCGGATGCGCGCCTAGAACGCCCGGAGGAGAACGCGGAGTTCGTCGTCGAGCTTGACAAGTTTAGGGTTTTGGAAGAGATAAAAAAGTTGAAAGATATGTTGTATATGACGATTGGATGTAGATGGGATCAAATCGTTGTGAACCCCTTCATTATATAGGGGAGGGTGGTCTTTATCCTTTTAGGAAGGCGTCCTAGGGCGTTTCCAATCACCAAAAATCGCACCAAACAAGTTTGGAAACAAACCGATTTGGATACGATTCGGATCGGCCAAATCGGGGACCCGGACGGGTAATTCTGATAGCACGGACGCCCGGTCGGTCGCGTCTGCGCGAAGGTCTGCAAAGGTAGCGCGACCCGACCGCCGGACCGACGGACGCGCGGGCGCGTCCGGTCCCGGTGTCCCGGCCGCTTTGTTTAACGGCGCGACCGGCCGGACGCGCCGGGACGGGCCGGACCAGCGCCCGATGAGTCCGGTCACCTTCCCGAAACCGTTTTCGATCCTCCTCCGAGAATTTGGCTAAGTCACGGAAATTTGCGGTGACTTGGACCTCCAAAATATGGCTAAGTCACGAATTTTACGATTGGTTTTTAGCCTATGCCATTTTTGGGTGTCAACACAAAAAAGGGTCACCAAAACGTTTTGCAGATACAGTTATATTCTAGGATCTATATCTCATTCTAAATTTTTTCACCGCAACCTCGATCATTTTCCTTAATTAGGACATCAAGCATGACTTTTTAAAGACAATCTATAATAATTAAGGAATATAATCCACTATTAAAGGGAATGGATGGAGACATATAGACCAAAACCTCATGCCTGAGAAGGTAATCCATTATCGATATATAAGAGCTACTATGATCTCGTTCGGTTAGCCAATAAGCCCGCTGATCGATTTTGGCTAATTGAATAGTGTTTTGTGAGAATCTTAAAACGCCATTTTCTAGCAGGAAGGAAGTGGCATAAAAAGAATGTATGTCAAGTCGTTTGTTTCTTGTTTTGACTCATTTCCCTTTCAAGTCTAAGTCGGTCAAGCAAGCTAGCCGTGAAATAAGGTTGTCATGGCGTGACTGACTGGTCGGTCGTTTGTTTTTTTTTTGACCCATGACGTGTTGGACAATGTGGCTAATCTCCCGTAACGTGCGGTCCACGCTAACAAGTAAGGACAAGCATGAGAATGGACTGGACTCTCTCTTTTTTTTCAAAGTAAGCGGCCCATATGTCTGTCTATCCTATCCTCTAACGAGGAGCCTAGTGGGTCTGGCCCATTAAGAAGCTTCGTTCCCTCATAGATGGGCTTACGTGTGAGCCCATGAGGAATTGAGTAGGGCCTCCATTTTTTGAAGGATTAGTGTTCCATATTATTGGTTAGATTAATTTGATTGACCAAAAGCATCCTCCTCCACAACTCAACAAAAAATAATAAAGCATCCTCCTCCAAAATCCAAAAGAAAATCAACAAAAACCAAGCAAATGAGCAATGCAATGCAACGGCGTAGTACATCTGTGTGGATGCATTGTTTAAGCATATGGCATCTGGTTCTGCCTTTGAGTTGAAAATAAGTTGTGGTAAAAAGCTGCACGCTGCACTGCGCTGCGGCGGTGGCATCTTTGGTCTGGATGAGGGAAAGTTGGCTACTTTGAGGAAAAGAGCACACACTGCTGCTAGTGTACCAGCTTGTGTGTGTGTGCTGCGGGCCTGCCTGCGGCTGCCGCGTAGGATAGATACGAGTACGTGTTTGCTTGTGATACATGTGGGAGTGCACGGCGTTGTCACTGCTGACACACGAGCTGTAAAGAAAAGAAAAAAAAAAAGAATCGATCACCTTGAAGTCGCAGTAATATCCTTTTCTTTTGTTTTTGTTTTCGGATAACCGAACACATTACTGTACGATCCGCGCCGGGAATATATATATATAGGAATATAAAATAAATAATTTTCGATTCCAGGATAAGGTATAGGGCAGCCGCGGCCGGCAGAGCAGAGAATCGATGGCTTTCGGAAAGTCAAGCTCACATGTACAAGAGGCAGCCACATATGGCTGGGATCTCTTGATTTCGTGACACGTACGTTTGGGACAAATCCACATCCTAGATATATTTTTTTTTTTTACACAAGATAACGCCTTGACGCTCCATGTGGCGCCGTACGCTTTCCTTTTTATGAACACACGTGCAAAAGCTTCCTACCCCTATGAGCACCTCCGGGGGACTGGCAAATGCCGGCAGATCTGGAGATTCTCGAAGTCACCATAGGCGCCAGTCGTCGGCCTTTAACGTCGCTACCACTAACGCATAACGCCGGTAAATCCTTGGGAAAATCGAAGGAAAGGTGCGAGCACCGATTTGAACCCGGTGGGTAGCGTCGTGACCGTCCTGCCATTTAGATTTCTGGCCAATTCGCCACATCCCAGATATTATAATAATAAAATAGAGTTGCTATCTTAGGCCCGAAAAAAAAGGTGAGATTTACGAATCTCAACCACACGATCCGAAACGAACGCTCCAGGATTATTTCGACGCACTGTTCATCTTCTTCCTCTCTTTATCTTCTTCCTCTTGCCGTCTTCGTTTACTCCCCCGCCACTGACCACCACCCCGTGGGCGCTAGGGGATCGCCCGAGCTCCGGGCGAGGTAGGGACCCCTGCGAGCTCTGGCGAACCCTAACGCCAGCCGGCGGCCACCCTCTTCCCCCACAAAGAAGGACAACTCACGGATCTTTCTATAGGAAGGACAACTCATAGTGGGTAGGGGAGAGGACAGGGAGGAAGAGAAGGAGATGCTCGTCGACGCCGCCGTTGCCGCCGCTTTAAGGTCTGGCCGGCACATGAGCGTCGCGCGGTCGCGTGGAGCAGGCCACGGGGCTCGTGGGTCGAGCGTCGCAGCTGTTGTATAGGAAAGGTGTTATAATAAAACCCTCTAGCCCTACGTTACCATAAAACATACTGTATAGAGCTTGTCGCAAAAAATTCAGGTGACTAGTTGAAGTGATCATTGATAGTAGTACTAGCAAGCAATCCAAAACATGCCCTCGATCACTACCTGTTGAGAAGAAGAGCACGCGCGCTCTGTTGGATTCAGTGACCGTAAAGGTTGTCACAGTATAGTACACGGTACTTGTACACCTCAGAATTCAGGTGCTAAAGCTGTAAAGCGAATAAACTGATACGCTCTACAACTACTGCACGAGTAGAATAGCAGTAGTAGTAGCTGATTACGAGGCTAAAGCAACCCACGTCAAGTAAATCCTACTCCTACTATAGCTAGTAATCGTAGATACAGTATATTCTCTGATTACGAGAGAGAGATGAGATCCGTGGACTGGACTCAAGTTGGCACGGGAGCGGAATCCCCCTCCGCTTGACAACCGCCGGGTGCTACCTTCCAAACCAGATCCAGTTGAATTGAAAGAAAGAAAAGAAAATCACCCAGTACCATGCTGATGCATCCATGGTAGCTGCAACCGCAATGCAGGCGCTACATTACGTTACACATTGGTGCAGCCAGCCAGCCATTCAGGTTCACTTCAGGTGGAGTGGCGTGCAGACTGTAGGGAATATTTGGTCGCGTCAGTCAATTGTTGGTTGTTTTCGATTGCCCCTTGGCGTTTGCCCCTGACTTCCTTTGCTTGCGGTCGGACGCGGTGAGAGCATGTCCGGCCGGGATGGTCTCAGAGAACGGGCCGGCGAAGCCGGGGGTGGGGAGCCGCAGCGCAAGCCCAGGAGAAGAAGCAAACAAACGCCAAAGCCGTCGTCAGGGAACGGGGGGGGGGGGGACAGCAAGGTGACGTAGGTACAAGGGCATCCAGCTCCGGCTCGCCGGATGAGTCGCCGTCGGCGAGCTGAGCCTGAGCTGGTGGGGGATTAGGGGCCCCGGCCGGCCCCGTCCTGCGATGCACCCCGACCCGACCGACAGCGTGCACCAAGGCCTGCAAGGATGGAAGCAAGGAGAAGCGGCCACAGGGCCAGAGACCACGCGCGCGCCGAAATCTGCATGCACTCACCGTCTTTCTTTGCAGTTTTGCACCGCATTGGACGTTGGTCCGAGGCCCCTCTCCTCCTCCTCCTCTCCCTGCGTCACAGTGGCAGTGGCAGTGTCCCGTGTCCCCATGGACGACGATGGACCATGGGCATGGGCACGCGCTGCCATGCCAGAACACCGCGCTTGTCTCTTCCGCGGAGAATCTCTCGGTCTCAGCACTTGCCAACTGCAAGCCATGCATGCGTGCATGCCATTGCCACCCCCACTGAACCACCTCCTTCCTCTGTTTCCTCTGAATCAAGCCGTAACAGCAGCTGTATTGCATGCACCACTGCAGGCAACTTCTCTCAATCTCTCCTCTTCTCAATCTCCATATGACCTACCACTAGCATGATACCACCACCTCTCCTCTCTTCTCTTCTGTTTTCTTCTGTTCATCATCAGCAGCAGCTACTAGCCATGCTTGCATTCCTTTCCTTACCATTGGGACAAGAGAAGGCTGGCTTATTTTACCAGCACACACTCCTACATACAGTGCTGCCACTTTCTCGGGCTTCGTTCTCTACCTCTCGAGGCCTCCATCGCCTCGCCTCGCCTCGCCTTTCATGGTCATGCCACATCGTCTGCACTCGCGCTGATGCTGCCTGCTGTATTCATTCGATCCATGCACACACACACACACACACCGTACCTTTGGGTTTTGGCAGATTTGGTTGCGGTGCGTGCCACATCATGGGTGCCGGCAGATCGCCAGCCCATATCATACGCCTTTTACTCTCCAATTACCGATGGCCATAGCTAGAGATCAGAGAGATATCTCTGATGATCTCTTCTTTTGTGATCTCGCCGAGGAGCCAAAAACTAACTTACATTTTGACCCATCCATGCCACTAATTAACACCGGTGGTAATTAACTTCAAAGTACATGGTGGCATGCTTGGGATGGGCATCGAGTCAAGGCAGGGAAATCTACATTGATCTAGCTCGTCCTCTCATTATATGGTGATCAAAAGCACGATCCATCTCGAAAGACGGCGACCACTGTACAATATTCTCTCTTACTAGTATAGTATTCTCAGCTTAATTGTTCCCTTGAGCTTGATGCATGCAATTTACTTACTGTATTACCTACTGTATATACTAGTAAGTAGTAGCACAGTATATAGCACACTGGCCTGTCTTCACCACATACAGTTAAGTGAAACACTGATCACAGAGCTAGGGTGCTTTATCCCCGTCAGTTGTACCAGTACGTACTCCTCCTGTACATCTACATGCATGATTCACCAACCGAATTAAAGGATCTTTTTTCTCGAATTAAAGGATCTCAACTAGAGTTTGCCTTCAAGGACCAAGAACAAAAGTGATAAAGTGATGATACGATGCATGCCATTAACGTTAACCCACCCCCAAGTGTAGCTACCTAAGCTAGTGCCATGATGAGATGATGATCGATCCATCCTGTTTGATCTCCTCTGTTCCAAATTCAATTCCCACCCTACCCTTGTTCGTACGTACTTCACACCGTAGGGAAATGATAAAGGTCATTATGTATTCTTACTTATTCGGTCTGACGAAGGATCGGATATAGAATAGTATAATATAAAGTGATTCTAAAAAGAATAATAAAAAAGTGATAAAGCAATGATACAATGAGATTTATTTGACCCCCAAGTCGTAGTGATCTTCATGTTTAGATGATCCTATATACATCATATATGTTCTTAATTTTCTGTTGCACACTTGTTGCCACACAACACAACTGCTATTACTATCCGCTGAATTGAGAAGCCTTGCTCTCCAGTCTCCATGACACACGAGGTCTCGCGATGCCTCCCGACCGTTGCCTGCCTGCCCGTGGCGACGGCACCGCCGCCAGACCCGCCACCAGCGAACCCCTCCCTAGCAGCCTCCCCATCCTCTCAGAGCACAGATCCGGTCGCCCCTGCCTGATATATCCATCCATGGGGCTAGCGGAGGAGCTCCGGCATCCTCGTCGAGCACTCCGCCGGGACCGCTCGGGCACCTCTGCGTCGCCTCCGTCGGTGGGCACTCCGGGGCCGGGGCGGGCCGGCGCTCCACCCGGCTCACTGCTCCCGGGGTTGGGGGCGTCGCTGGCGCAGTGGCACCCTCCGGCCCGTTAAATTCGCGTCGGCGGCCGGGAGGTGTCCACGCCGCCCCCGCCGACCGCCTCCCGCAGTGGGTGCCGCGTCTGCCGACTTTGGTGGCCGACCGGGCTGCATTGCGGAGACTCGCCCTCCGCGACGTTAGGGCCGCCCGGCTGCGAACCTTCGTGACGGCCAATCTCGCTTCCCGGCTTCGCCCGAAGTGGCCGAATTCTGCGCCGAACCCGCCGGCGGGTTCGGCGGCGACGCTGGCGCTGCGGACACGGTGGCGGCGGCGCGTGAAGCGAAGCGCGTTCTGCCCGTCTGCCGGTGGCTATGGAGCTGACCCGCCCGGCCCAGGACACCTTTCGTCGTCGCCCTTCTTGATGGCGGAGGCGTGCTCGTCGCGACACACTTTCCAGCCCGTCGGCTGCCTCTGTCGCCTTTACTTTCCGGCGCTCCGGCCCCGACTGCGCTTCGCCTCGTCGCGGGTCTACCACCAATCCACGCCTCTCCGTCGATCGACCCAAGGGGATGCGGTGGGTGGGCGCCTCCTTCTCCGGCGCTCGGACAAGGGAGGTATGCGGCGGAGGAGCCCTATCTGCCGCGTCGCGGCGTCCATCCATCGTGGCTCTCGTCCGGACGCGGCTACGGTGCTTTCCGTCGAGCACAGCGGTGGCCCCAGCGTGTGCCCCGACTACGCCAGCACGGACTACGATCGGCGTTGGGCGGCCGTATGACGGCGATCGGCGGCGGCGCCGGGTCGATTGCCGAAGTGGACTCCGTCGGCCCCCCCGGTCGCGGCCTCTTCACGAGCTAGGGTCTGGCCCGGGCTCGGGCGGCGAAGCGCCCGTGGCGTCCCCGCTCACCGTCGACTAAACCCGCCGCTGCGCCGCCATCGTCGGTGACGTCGTCGTCGGCGCCACAGGCCAGCGGGGACCATCCTCCCCCGTCTGCGCCCCTGTCGATGGCCCGGCACTTCACCATTAATCGAGCGCGTGCGGCGCCGGCGTGCCCTACCCGACCTCGGCGTCGTCGTCGGTGCGCCGTCCCTCGTCAGACTTTTGTTTCGCGCACTGGCGGGGACCCGCGTCACCGCTTCGATGTCTTTGCCGACCCGTTGCCTCTTATCTCGCGGCCGCGAGCCGCCCGGCAAGAGTTCTGCGAACACGAGCAACCGGTACCGGCCAGCGCCTGCGACGACGTGAGCGGGGACGCCGTGCGTGCCCAGTGCCTCAGCGGCTTCTTTCCGGACAGCCCGTCGTGAGGCCGCGATAGGTTGCCGGGGCGGCTGGGATCGATGAACCCACGGTCCCCTTCTTCGTCGGGCAAATCCTTTGCTGCGGCCCCTCCGACGGTCATCGCCGTGCGAGCACCGGTACTGGCCGTGGACCAGCTCTCGCTCGTCGCGACTGAGCCGCGGATCCCCCGAGTTGGGTGGACCCGATGCTTTCGATGAGGTTGTGGCCTCCCTCGCCCCGTAGCGGCCGCCCTACTGGCGGCGCGGCGGGAACCCACCGTCTGCGATGCGTTCAGCCTCAACCGTTGGATACGGTCACGTCACGAGGTCGTGTCGCCGCGGACTCGTCAGCGGCGGGCGACCGCTCCACGGGCGGGGCGTCGTGGCCGCCGACGCGAGAAGGCACTCGCCCGCGGCCGTGGCGCCCACCGCGAGCTGCGGTGGCGGCGTCGACCTCGGGTCACGCCAGCGGCAAGCGCGGCTCACGTTCGGACAACGGTCCCCAGGCACCTCCGGCGCTTGTCGTCGCGGTCGAGTGCGAGGGGGTGGAGGAAAGTGGGTGCGCCATGCGTTCTGCGGAGGCCTCCGGCGGGACCGTCTTCTGCGCCCAGCAGTCGGTGTTATGCGGAAGACGATGACCCGTCAGCGGCTCATCGCCTCTCACGGAATCTTCGATCGCCGGCATTGTCGCCGCCTCGCGCGGCCAAATACGTGTTAGGAGATTGAGGACCGGGTGTGTGTGCGTGGCCGCGCCAATCCTCAAGTCGGGACCCGCTGCGTCGGTCGCGCACTCCAGCGCGCCTACCCACACCTGTTGGCCGGGCGCCCGGATCATGCGTGGCGAGGGGCGGGGCGACTTAACGCGACTCTACGGGCCCGGAACCTCTTGCCGGAAGGCCGGGCGTGGAGGTCGGCGGAGTGAGGCTCCGGCGCCATTGAGGATAAGATCGGGGGACATCTTCGGGAGGGAATGCAGGCGCTAAGCGGCGCGTTTTGAGATCCTTCTCAGCGGGCGTTCGACCTCTCCACTCACGGGTCTCAACAACAGGGGGCTGGGGAGGAGTTAAGCCTAACCCTGCTGCGTCCCCCCGTTGCTCTGTTGCAAATTTGTCAAAATGTAATCCCTTCTTTTATATCCGAAGTGGTTGCTAGGTCGGCCCCGTAAGCGTTTGGTTACCGATTGCATCTTGTTGTTTGAACTTTACTACGCTTAATGAAAAGCGCCACGGCGTGGTCTCCAAAAAAAACAAGCGCTATTACTAAATGACTACATTTTTTTGTTTGCGATAAGAAAAATTCCATTGATACTAAAGCAAGTTACATCCTCTCATTATAAAAAGTAAACCAAACTACTCCATCTCCATTGATGGGAGACAAGAAACCTTGAAAAACCATAAATTCCACCATCTAGGATCACCATCCCAAACGGATATGCCCGGGACGCATGGCTTCCGATCCGAGCAAACGGGGCCATCTCACCATCCACCCGGCGTCATCCTCATACCCATCACTTTTTACAAAAGGAATAAATTGCTAAAACTCCACATGCAAACATAATGAAATTGGCGCCGCCCCGATTCGTCGTCGAACTCATCGTCGTTGCCTTCATCGGTTCGTCATGAGAGAACACAAGTCAACCGACATCAAATAGATATCGTTGGAAAACTAAATCTCACTAGCCCCATCGCCATGGCTGCATAGAACCTGTGTGAGACAAAGGAAGGGCGGGGTACCTTATTCTCCATCAATGGTGATGTCTTCGTCTTGCCATCACCAGCGAAAAACGACATGCTCCATTGCTCTATCGGCGATCTTGGCGGCGCCTTTACTGCGTGACCAATCTCTTCGATTGGATCTCGGGAGAAAACCTTAAACCTTGAAGACTCAATCTATTAGAAAAAAAAACTTATTAAAAGCGATGGATCCTCACTTTCAACCCCACCCCGACCGTGATGCCGGGAGGAGGGGGGCCAGCGATGGTGAAAGGGGGGCGGGCGGCCCCTAGGGTTTGGGGCGGCGGCGCGGGGGCCTCCGTCCGTAAGATATGGAAAAGATGTTTCTTGTCTATATATGTACTAAATGACTACATGCAGTGAGATAAAATAGGAACAAATAACAATACTCGTTGACAAACAATGTGGAACAAGATAACCTTCCGCGTCACCAGAGAGATCAAATCGCTTCCATGCATTTCTTAATTGAAGCTTTTGTTTCATGAACAGTGTCAGGTTTCGATCTCTTTACCATAATAAGATGCATATGGACACTGGAATTATATTTTTCACAAAAATACAACACCCATCTTTACCCTTTTTCTTTAACAAAACCTTCTTTTAATCTGAAAACCTTTATATATATATATATAGTACGACATTGTTATAAATGGATCTCAAAAATAAACAAACTAAAGACCGCTAGTACTGATTAAAAAAACAAAGAAATTGTGTCCTTACTCCTTTGGGAGTTGGGACGGGGATCGATCAAATCAAGGTAAGGTAGTAGTAATCACATTACACTGATTCGGTCTGAAACGAAGAGTAGAGTGACTGTGATTATAGTGATCAAAAGCAGGATCCTTCTACAAAAAGACGAGATTAGGGCCTTAGTTTATTACTCTTATATGATTATATATACTTAATCTGTTATACTAGTATACATTGTCAGCTTTTTGCTTGACCATAGGACACCGGCACTGTATTCATTGTGTGAACATCGAAAGAACAAAGAGGGCTGAGTGCGTGCCTTTCGAGTCCCCGTGGCTGGCTCCTCGTCAGACAACTTCAACTATGAGTAAAGGATCAGATACTATACTAAGATCGTAAAACTAGCAAGCTTGGAGTCCTTGGGAGTTGGGATGGGGATCAAATCAAGGCAGGGTATATAGTAATCACATTACACTGATGTCGTCTGAAACATAGACTAGATAGAGTGGTTGTGATCATAGTGATGAAAAGCAGGAATGATATATCCTTCTACAAAGACGAGAATGCACGCCTTAGTATATACTTAATCCTATGCACTAGTACTAGTACTATATTGTAAGCTTGACTTTGCTTGACTATGCATTAGGAATTAGGAAGAAAGATGAGGGCGTGCCTTTGGCGTGGCTCCTCGTCAGACAGTTTGAACAATGTGAGTAAAGGATCGGATGCTAATCGTACACTAGCTTGGTTCTCTAACTCCTTAATTTTGGAGTTTGGACTAGACTACTAGTCTACTAGGAGCATTGCATAAGTATGCTTTTATTTGAGGGATCATGCGTAGCATATCGAATAAAACTTATAAAGCAAATGAAACAAAACGCAACTGATGGAGCCACGTACCAAAGCCGTCGGCGTAGTAGTGCTCTGATGACATGACACGATTCTATTCTCCTCTGTTTCGATCTGGATGATGACCCTGTAAATTTGCAGGTATGCACGACACAGTAATATTTCGATCTATTCTCAGTTCAAAGGGGTGATCTACGTACGAGTGTACAGTATGTATACCACATCGTACGCCAGCTAATAAATCGTGAAGAAACATGTGTAAAGTTAAATTTGCTCACGGGGCGTGTCTTTCGCATTGTGGGCAAGCGGATCACAGCGTTGTGATCCAGTCTTGTATGATTCAATCTGTATTTCTTCACGAGGAAGTGTCTTTAGCAAGTCGGTCATTGTCGTGTCGTATGTGTTCACGATGTGGGAACACATATTCTAAAAGCGAAAAAAACCGCTTCGAAGAAACATGCAGAAAAGTGTATTGTTTGTGAAACTACTTACGTAGGAGTACATCTGAGTACAAAATCTACATACCACCACCAAAACGTACTACTAGAATGGTAGTAGTAGCTTGGAGTAGTAGGTACGGTTTATTTGAATCGATTTGGTGGGCCCTGTTCCGTCACGTGCAGATTATGGCATTTGACGACAATCACAACTGACAACTGAACTCCTGTCGTTGGTTCGGCTGGTGCGAGAGAAAGATAGAGACGAGCATCATATGGTCCACTTCACCGGGTATAGTACACTTTAAATTCTAAAATTTCTACTGAAATGTAATCTATTTTCCTCATGAATTTGTCAAAATTTCATACAGTTTGTTAAAAAAATAAAACCATAAATTGAGGTTAAAAACTTAATTAGACAGAATCTATAGGTATATACTTCTCCGGGTTGGTATTAAAAGTCGTTTAGGGCACCACGGTCTTCAAAACGTAACTTTGGCCTCTTGTTATTATAAAATTATTTATGAAAATGTGATATATGCATACTTTTATCAAAGTATTTTTTAAGACAAATCTCTTCATATAATTTTCACATTTACAAGCTCAAAAATTTAAAAGTTATTGATGATTTATATTCCCAATATTTGACCCAAATCTTATCCAAAAAGACTTCTTATCAAGAGCGGTGAGTATATGCATAATTTAAGTGTTTGTCTTAACATTAAATTATGAGACGGAAGGAAGTAGGCTGAAATCTTAGTCAATAAGTTCAACTTTTTTTGGACCTGATATTTGTAATTATTTAATAACAGCCCGACACTACTACGAGGATTGATTTTTCACGAGGTGTTCGGATTTTTATTTTTCAGTGGCGGGCATTTGAGAACCGCCCACGGAAAATCGAAATAACTGACTTACCGGCTGAGGGAAAAACGCCCCACGGTTAATCGGTTCAGTAGGCGGTTTTTTAAATAATAATGCTTGCATGGAAAATCATGGCCAGAAATATATATACCAACACTTCACTTCTCTCCCTCACCTCTCCCTTCCGGTGCCTCACACCCTACTCTCCCTCCCTCCCGTCGCCCGGCCCCCTCCCTCTCCCTCCTTCTCAGATCCGGCCGCCCCCCTCTCTCTCTCTCTCCGTCCTCCTTCTCTCCCGTGCTCACCTCCCCTCCCTCTCCTCTCACATCATGGCGGCCGGCGGCCGGCGGCTGGGAGCGGACACGACGGCCGGCCAAGGGCGCCCGGCGTGGCCGGCGACCAAAGTAGCCAGCGGCTGACCAAGCCGGCGGCTGGCCGGCCGGCAGAGGCACGCGGGCCGCGACGGCACGGCGGCCAGGGCGCGAGACCAGGGCCGGCGACCAGGGCGGCGTGGCGTACGCGCTTTTAGCGTGGCGGCGGCGCTCAGCCTGCTTGGACTGAGCGAGATCCGCGGCGGCGGCGAAGGCTCCCTCGAATCCCGCGTAGCGGCAATGACCTCTCTCCAAGCGGACCCTTGTAGCGGCCAGCGACCTCCCTCACCTCCCGAATCCGTAGCGGGCGAGATCCACAAATGGCGGCGGGGGCGGACGGGCGTGGCGGCGCCGATCCCATCGGCCCGGTCGGCCCATTAGGGTTGGGTTTGGGCTTTTTTTTTTATTTTATTTACCATGGCGGGCATTGTAAAGAAGACCGCCATGGTTTCTTTATTAACCGTGGCGGGCATTATTAAATAACCGCCCACGGTTAATCGATTTTCCGGCGGGCATTGAAACCACCCGGTTAATCGAAGCGACTTCCGATAAGCCGGTTTCAATGCCCGCCACGGAAAATAAATAAAAAACCGCCACGGAAAATCGTTTCAGTAGTAGTGTGATAGGATTTAGAAGATCTGAACTCTCTCTCTCTCTCTTTTAAAAAAGCAGATGACCATTCTCCTTGACGATGCAAACTTGCGAGAACACGCATTTATTTATTCCTCCATTGGAATGCCTCAATTTGCCTACTAGTATGCATACCGCTGTCGCTCGTGATGGCGATGCGCGCGCAGGGTAGGTACGTTTGTTTGATTAGTTCACGGGATGGAGGGCGGCGGCCGTGACAAGAAGCGACGACGAGCGAGTGTAATGAGTGAGAGGCTATCATCAATTAGGCTTAGGCGGCAATGAAATCACGTACCTGTACAGATGAGAGGAGGAGATGGAAGCAGATGTTCCGTCTGCATCGTCATCCATGTATTTTACGGGAATGATTCGGAGGCATCTCCGATCCTCTGCATGCATGCATGATTTGGCGACATGGTCCTGGTACCCATTCGACTCGCTCTCCTGCATCTCTCTCTAGCTCTGTCTCTGTCTGTGGGGCTGGCCCGGGCCATGCATGGCTAGTCGCATTTCATTGACAATTTGACATGGTTTGGTTTGGTATGCTAGGCTCTAGCCATGCATGGGGATTGTGAACCCAATCCTTGATTAGTAGCGCGGCGCGGTTGAGGTACGTTACTGTACGTAGGTGCAGTGGTGGCCTATCATCGATGCATCCATCGTGGACGGAGAGGTTGGTCACACACAGTCTTGCAGACGCACTGTTGCAGCGGAACGGGATGGTCCGGGCTACTGGGCGGAACAGCAAAGCCAGCTTGTTGTCTGCCGACCTCTTGCTGTACTACAGTAGTAGCATGTACCAGGCATGCATGCATGCTGTTTTTTTGCACCATCCTCCTATTTGCCGTTTTTTTGGAGAGATAGAGAGAGGAGTCGTGGGCGCACAGAATACAAACGTTTTTTTTTTTTTTGAAAAAATATTAAGTGAATTACCAGCACAATGAGCTGATCGATGAACACAAGCCATTAGCAATGACAAGGTGAGGACGAATCCAGCATCAGCATTGCCAAAGTGTCATGATTGTGATTACGGGATCCGCCACGGCGTCCGTCACCTGTGTGTCCATCTTGTTGGATCCCTGCTTGGATCCTGCGGGCTCGGGCGGTCTGGGCGGGCTACAGGGCCACCCGTGCCCGTCCTTAGTGGGCCCCTAGACACGATGGAGCCCTGGCTGGCTGGTGGGTGTCGGGTGGGTCCACCTGGAAGACGGATGGACCCATCCATGCGTCCTCTCACGCAGATGGATTGCCACTTGTCGGTGTGTGTGTGCGCGCATGGCGTCTGCTGCCCACTCGCCCCATGCCACGCACTCGGTCACGGTCACGCACTCACTCACAGAGGGAGAGAGAGAGAGAGAGCAGTGGAACACACCGGTGACCGGTCCTGGTACACCGGTGACCCTCTTTGCTCTCTCTCCTGCGCGCTCCACCCACTAGCCTCGGTGTGACATGCTCGCCGGGTGAGAGAGACCAGACTCAGAGTCCGTCCTCCGTCTCCGACGTCCGATCCATGCAACTGCAACTGCAATTGTTGAATTTGCATTTCGTTCGCACCCGACATTGGGACAGCGACGGCTCCTTCCTGCCGTCCCGTCCTTGGTCCTGCCCGTCGAAAGCGACGCCGTCCCTTGCTGTGGCCCCGTCACTACTAGTACAGCCAAGCAGCCTTGGCCCCTTGCTGTTGGCTGCCGCTGTGCTCCACCTGCAATTGCATGCACCGTCGTCTGCACTGCTCTGCTCCTCTTCCTTCCTCCACACCGCGGCGGAACAGAATGCAGCGCGGCAGGGAACGAATGCGCGCAGGCACGCCTTCTCCGTGACAACAGACCTGCCCGCCTCCAACGCCGACGCCGTCCACCACCACAGGACCCCTCGCTCATTCTGTTCCTGTGCCAGTGCCAGTGTCATGCGGATGCAGATGCCGGTCCTCACTCTGGCGCCAACAATTCAATGCCGGCAAGCTAGCTAGCTTCCGTTGCCTTGCCCCCTACCCTACACCTATCCAGTCCAACTCCGTCGACCGACACGTCTCGCATCGCCGTCGCGTGTTCAATTAAAGTTAACTATATAAATCTCTTTTTGCACGCACGTCGGTGGTCGCTACCAGGCATCTGCATGCTGCCGGTACTAGGTTGGTTCCGTCACAACCCAACAACCTTTCTTTCCACATCTCTATCTCTACTTCTTCAATGAGGGACATCTTTGCGACTTGAGCTTCACCGTTCATTTCCATAAGATTTTCTAAAACACGACTAATAGTAGGATGCATATATAGGTTCAAATTAGCCTAGTTTAACGATGGCTGATTCATTTATGGATACGTTATAAAGACTCATCCAATTCTTACTTACCAAATGCATGCATGCATGTAGCAGGCAGTTATAATATAAGTATAGCATAAAAATACGAGTGCCAACCCAACCCGTACTCGATCGATCTCATGAGCGAGCACCTCATGTGCGCTGCGCTGCTCTGCCCTGCTCTGTCACGAGCCGCTGAACCTGAAACGAGTGCTTGTGCTGCTGACTGATGAGCGCGCCGCGCACTAGTCGCTGCTTTCCTTTCGATTTGCGTGGCTAGCTTTTTGCCTTTTCTCCTCCCGCGCTTTGTTTCCTCTGAACCTGATCATTTCTTGCAGCTGCTTTATTATTTGCTCTGTCCTCTTCTTTATTTGCTAATGGTTGCAATGCAGTGGATCGAGTGATGTCTGACCTTCAGATGCCGCTGCATTTCTTGCTTTATTACCTCCCTCATTATTATACAACACAACACACTTATTAGCCAGCAGCTTACGTCCTCCTTCCCTCCCAGTGTCCCAACAAATATCAGTTAGTTAGGGTTTCCGTCCTGTCTCGCCTCGCCTCCATCATGTACGTACGTACGTGACCACGGATTCTCTGTACGTACGTGCCACAATTATTTGCCGCCTGTACGTGAGTCTTTTTTTAGATGACGATGGACCTGTCCAATGTGCTTAATTATTTCAGCTTCTCTAAATAAATTAGGAGAATTCAGCTCCCATATTCATAACCGTTCACATCACAATTACAACTTTTGCAGATCGAGCAAATCATATATAGTCTGCGCGCCCTTTATATTCATCAAACTTCTACACATCTTTCTCTCTCGAGGTGGATCATCTTTAACTTCGTCCATGATCCTCAACAAATAAATATCTCTGGTCTAGCCTTGACCAATTGGGTCAACAAACTGAACCCAAACATGCATATGAGGCTATATATGGTGACGTGTCGAATCCACTTTGATTTCCCACATCCTTTTGTTCCACTAGCGGCAGTACTAGTATTATTATTAGTTTATCTCATCCTAGTTATATATAGTAGCTAGCATGCATCATGAGACACACATTGGGATCCATCATATATAAAGCCATGAGCCGTAGAGGATCTCTCTCCAGCACCTTAACCCCAACACACATGCATTGCCCTACAAAGATCGCCTTCCCCTGTGCCACTCATCATGACCATCATCACCCTCCGGCCCTTCTCTTCTGTTTACTAGCTAGCTTCCCCCCCACCTTTCTAATTAATTGCACCACACACTTAATTCAAAAAGTTAGCAGCAGTTTTAATTCAACAACCCCCTTGTAGTCAATCAATTGCCTAATTACTACCCAAGTCGATCATGGATGCATGGATGCAGCATCGATCTGCTTGGCAATCTTGTCCATCATGCCCAATTAATTCAGAAGTCCATGCATCATATCCAGAGAATCATCATGCATGCAGCTAGGAAGTAGCATCGACAGAATCACAGACGCAAGCCTTCTCTCTTCTCCTCCTGTTCTTGCTGAGATCTTGCCTTGCATGTGCCTGCCTGGCTGTGTGGTGCTGACGTGGCATGACCATGGATGAGAGAGATGGTGCCACCTCAGCAACAGCGTGCATGCATGCATGCAAGCAAGAGGACAAGCTAGTCATTGGGCACTCGAGGCACGGCGTATTGCGACGAACGCCAACTGCCCTCTCCGTTCCGTTGTCCATGTCTGCATCTGCAGTCTAGTATATATGCTCCATCGGTCTCGGTTTCAGTCCCTACTCACTATCACTAGGCTCATTATTATATATATATTATATATATAAGTAGACATGCATGCTAACAAAACAACTCGTCAAAACTACATGATTAAGCCTAGCTAGTCTACACTAGTCATGTTGGCTAATCTGTACGTGAGTACAGCTTTGTCAAACGCCAGTATCATTCTTGCATGTCCCTTTTCTAGAGGATCTCTTTTGGATGTATATATGCATATATATTTGTAGCATGATCTGTTCTCTCCCTTGATTTGTTCCTAGAGGGTATAGAGTAGGTTATGGATCTGTGGAAGATGGTAGATGGAAGGGGATACCTCATGCTACCTTGGGGTGCTGACCTTATCTGCTGGTCTGGTGCTGGGTTTAGGCATATTCCAAGCCTTGGCCGGCAAGCCTTCCCCTGTTCTCTTGTTGTGTTGAAGAGAAAACACCTTTTCTCACAAGATTCCTCGGTTGCTGTTGGACCGGTCGTTATACTATATACAAAGATAACAGTTGCTTGATCGATTTTGCGGTGAAAAAAAAAGCAGGGGGTAAAATGCAAATTTTTGGCACAAAGGCAGCCACTGGATTGATACTCGTACTAGTTACTCCTATAGCTTAACACGCTCCTCTAGTGAAGATAGAGTTATTTTTTCTTGTTTTTTTTTCTTTCTGAGCAAGAAGAGTGGTCTTTCCTTGGGATTAATCCATACAAGGAAATCCAGATTAACCCCAAGATCGAGCAGCCAGTCAATGAGTCAATACTATTGAGTCAAGAAAAGTAAATAAAGGTAACTTTTTTCGTTTCCCAATTCCCATGTGTAGTACACTCTCCTGTCCCTCCTCCTATCGCTGGCTGTTTCCTTGAATTTCCAGTGAAACAACCGACCGCAAAACCAGGCTAGTGTGAAGGGTTTTGAAAAGACGCTCCCGGTTCTTGTTCTTGCATGCCATGGAAAGTACTGCTCCTACTGTAACTGAAAACCTCACGGACCGCGTCGGTGCCATGGCGTCGCCCCTTGCTGTGTGGTGGGCCGACGAGGATTTGACGGGAGGAAAAGCCTTGGTTCCCGTTCCAGCCTTCCAGCTCACCTCGTCCCTCAATGCAAATGCAGCAGAGGGGCGAAAGAGACGCCGAGACGGGCCCCAGGCTCTGACCCTGGTCAATCCGAAAGCTACCACTGCTGCTCTGTACAGTAGCTGTGTGCCTGTACTGCCCTGCCTGCCCCCACACAATGGCAATTGCAATGCAAGCTCTGAGCAATGGCAATGGCCCCTCTCACCAGCCAAACCAGGCGGAGCACTGGCCCCTCTCACAAGCCAAACATCGCTTCATTCTCTCTCTCTAACTCTCCAAGTCCAAATCACAGACATTGCTTGGTTGATTGTGGCAAAGGGAGAATGGGAGATTCTAATCCTAATCTTAATCCTAATCCTACATCGAGTGAGTTAGATAAACAAATGATAGAGAGAGGCGACGACGACGACACGAGAAGATTATGATTATGAGAGGTGTCCCCATCCACATGTCTGTATGGTCGGTATGTGTAGTAGTAGATGACGAGTATATAAACTCCCCGAGGCCGAGGCCGGAGCAAGAGATTTCCCCAAAGGTGCAAGAAGCAAAGCATCTCATTCCCCAGGCCACCCCCTCCATCCACCTTTTTTAATTTGTAGCTTTCCCATTCCCCCTCTTGCGTGCAAGCATCTTCCCTTCCCCGCTCCATCTTCTCATGGTCTTCTTGGAGGAGCTCGTTCTTCTACCGCTGCCAGCCGCGTGAATCCCCTGTCTGTTCGTTTCTGTCACTCGGTTGCTTGCCTTGTTTACCTAGCTTGCCGAGATCGTGAGCGTGAGCGGCGTGTGACCCCGGCCGGCCAGGCCACCACCTTGGCGTCTTCCGGTGCAGTGCCGGGGGTCGCGGGGCCGTTGCAAGTTTATTCGCCCGTCGCGTTGCCCATCACTGCACTCCTCCCTTGCCTCCCTGGCATGCAATCCGTGTGCAGTGGTGTGCTCCTCGCCGGCGTTGGTTTCGTGCGTCGCCTCCCTCCCTGTCCGTCATCCTCCCCACTAGCATCCGCATTGCCTTCTCCTTCCGCTACAAGGAATCTGACCAGGAGCCCTCCTCCCCCTCGCTGTGTTCCCCAACAAGCTCCTTTGGCATTGCTGCTCTGACCGAGGAGCAGATCGAGCAAGTTACCCATTGCCGCGGCACTTCTCGAGTCCGAGGCAGGCGCGGCTATCTGGCTACCCAGCAAGCTAACGGCGAGGGCATGCGTTTCATCACAGGCGGCGGCGGTGGCGGCGGCGGCGGCGGTGGAGGTGGGTCGGGGGCGCGGTCGTACGAGCCGATGGCGACGGCGGACACCACAGACCTTCGCTACTGGCTACACTGGCGCGTAGCGATGATGCGGCGTCTGGGTGCTGGCTTGCATGGCCGTCGCGGGCTACCTCATCTGGCGCCACGAGGGTGCCGGCGCGGACCGCCGCCCCGGCGGCGCGTCGGCGTCGTCGTCGGTCTCGTCGAGCGCCCCCGCGGCTGACAGCGGCGATGGCGGCGGGAAGGGGAGGCGACCTGGCGTGCTGTATGATGACGAGGCGTGGCGGCCGTGTCTCCGGGACATCCACCCGGCGTGGGCTACTCGCCTACAGGCTCATCTCCTTCTTCGTCCTCCTCAGCTTGCTCGTCGTCATTGTCATCTCCGATGGTGGCAGCATCTTCTACTACTACACTCAGTAAGTCACCAACCAATTGCTTAATTTCAGTACTAGTCATCACACTTGTTTCTTGTTTTCTCTCTGTGTCTGATTTCTTTTGCCTTTTTTTTTTTTGTAATTTTGAAAACAAAGATCGTTTGTGGATTAGATGCAAAGTTGAGTAAAGATTCCCTATTTTTTTTTAAAAAAAAAGTCTTTTGTTAAAAAAAAGAGAAGGAGGCGCATTGCCACTCAGCTGCTGATGCAGTTGATTAAGTCTTTTTTATTTTGTTCTTGATTGGATTAGAAATCGGTCAGCAAGTTTGGCATTTGTTCTGTCCCCTTTGTAATACTCTGAGTTTACAGGGGAATAAAGGGCTCTTTCAATGGAATGGAACAAACCTGTTTTTAAACATGGGCTTCTTTTTCAGTTGGACGAACTGAACGTTCTTGGGAACAATAATGGAGCCATCAGTCAGTTTGACAGCATTCTCTAGTATACTACTGTACACAATTGATGGCTGCCAACAACTAGCTTACACAGCAAGCGACACACCCTCTCGTCTGTGTTTCCCTCTTCACCAATCACCAATAGTGTTTTTATCCTCTGCCGTAGTACATTCTAAGAGATTTTTATCCACTGTAGATGTGTAATGTCTTGTGAAGCAGATTTCAGAAACAGTTTTTTTTGTGGTTGGTGCACTAGTTAAATATTATTAGCATCATCATAAGCACCAGAGAGTGGGTTTTGCAACTCTGTTTGTGTGGTCAGGCTTCTCTACTCTTCATCATAAATGATAAGTGGATAGTGTTGTAAGAATACCCACTCCAATTAGACGGTCTTCAGACTCTGTTCCATTGAAGATGAAAATTTCTCATTTTCTAGTTAAAACCCCCCCTGCTTTTCAGATATTATCTTGTTTTATTTACAAATCACTAGTGTAGCCTTTTACCACCTTTTTTTTTTTAAAAAAACACTCTGAGATTGTGACTGGTTGGTAGCACCAAATTTCTAAAAAGATCTGGTTGCTGTTCAAGTGTTTCTGCTTTGTAACTCTGCTCTTGGAAATAGCACTTGTCCCCCCTCCCTGCCAGCTTCTTCTAATGGTTGTTGAAATGTCTGTCGTGCAGGTGGACCTTCATTCTGGTGACGATTTACTTCAGGGGTAGGCCTTTTCTCTTTTATAACCTCAGCCAAATAATTTATCTGTCCTCTGATTCCTCAAAGCCAATGATGAAGACTTTGGAAACAACCTGTTATCTGAAGAATGATTGTTCTGTGAATTGTTTCAGCTTGGCACTGCTCATCCATCTATGGCTGCAGCAAGTTCACTGATGAGAACGTCGCTGCGGTGGCAGCATGGACATGGAGCATGAACTACATGCCTCATGAAGCGGCTGCTAAACCGACCTTCGATGAACACGATGGCGGTAAAAGTTGCTGGGTTCTGGGGTTACCTGCTCCAGATCATCTATCAGGTAAAGAGGCCTCCACACCACCAAACACTTTGAAATATTATCCAGTTGGGGGACCTTTTCTTGTTTCTTATTGGAGAGAGACATCTGTATGGTGCAATGACATTGGCTGATTTGGTGTTGCATACATGGAGGGGTTCTCATTTTGCTGTCGAGGCGCAATTATTAGTGCATGGTAGTTACCATGATGCGCTAACGACTGAATCAGTATGTTTATGGTGTGCTCATGGATCGGGTTCTATTCTGAAGATCAGATCAGATGTGCCCACATAGCATCTTTGTCTGGTCACACCTCCATCTCTGGCATGTACCTGCTCCTACACGAGCCAATTGCTAATGGTCCATATCCGGGCGTTCAGTCTATATCTATGCACACTGCACAGCTCATGCATGTTTCTTTGCTTTGCTCGAAGGGCTTATTCCTGAAGTGTAGGGCTACTCTTTTTAGATCGTGGCATCAAAGAATAAAGACAGCCTGTTTCCTTTGGATTGATTTGCTAGGCCTAACTGTATCAGCAATGGTGACTGAATGTCTGCCTAGGTTGGCATAGGACAGTCTGGAAATCACCTTTTGCTTTGTGAGAAGAATTAATAGATAACTAAGGAAGGGTGATGGCCTAGGAGAAGTAGCTTCTGAACGAGCCACGTTAACATTTGACTATACTATAAGCTATGCTTTACCGTTCGATCTTAAAGTTCATTGTTATCTTATAACTCTTTGTGATCTTTACAGCAGCACCGTAACTTGTTTAGTATTTATCGACAGACAAATGCAGGTGCTGTGATGCTTTACAGACTGTGTGTTTTGGTTCATCATTTTCCCATTCCTCAGTGTCAAGGACTACAACCTCAACTTCGTAAGTTTAAGTGGTGTCTTCTAACATGGCATCTCACATTCTGTTCTGACAGAAAATGAAATTACTAACACTTCACTGGTCCATCTTCTGGCAGTTGTTGATAGGAATGCACTCCGTGAATGCTGTTTTCTTGCTTGGAGAGGCAGCCCTGAATAGCTTGGTAAGCACATGATCAGTGACTACTGAACTTGATGATCAGAACAAAAGGAAGTTTGAATGTTCTCATAGTTTACTAAACACACTGCAAACTCTCTGGTTTTATCTACAGAGGTTCCCTTGGTTCCGGATCGCTTACTTCTTCCTTTGGACTGCGCTTTACGTCATTTTCCAATGGATTGTTCATGCAGCAACTCCAACCTGGTAAACTTTTGCAGCTAAATCTCATATAAACATAGTACAACCACTACTCTGCACACATAGCTGCATTTCATTTCAGAGTACTAAATCAACTCCATGTGGCTTTTGGCAGGTGGCCTTACCCATTCCTTGACCTGTCATCAAATTTGGCACCTTTGTGGTAATGCTACATACCTTGCAACAAAACACTCATTTTTCCTTCAAGTAACCGGTCTGTTCATAAATTTAACTGATTCGTTCCCTACCAATCGGCATAGGTACCTCGCAGTGGCAGTGCTACAACTGCCGTGCTACGTGGTGTTCAGGCTGGTGATCAAGCTGAAGCACCACCTGCTGGCCAAGTGGTTCCCGGTCTCGTACATAAGAGGCTAGCTAGGGCACAAGCCAGGCCGTCGTCTTCTCCGCCTCCATTGCAACCGGTTCAGTTCTGCAATGGTGAAAGCAATGCAAGCTGCAGAATAATGGCGGGTCTGGGTTGTTTATTATTTTGGGGGAGCGATTCTTGTGCAGGTGCCCTCTCCGAGCAAAGAATAGAGGGAGTGGCACATGGATGCGTGCGTTTTTACAGGGGGTATAATTAAAACTATAAAATAGTTTGGTGTACATTGGTTGGAAGCTAAGCAGGATAGTAGTTTTAAGAGTTTTTTTTTTCTTTTTGCCGTGGTGGAAGAGTGAACAGAAAAGGACACCAGGGAGTGGCTGTGTATAGGCCTTTGACTGATTGGATGGAAATGAAATGAAGATGATACTTTTCCCTATTTGTAGTGCTGATTGACTGGTCGCTATTTGTTGATGTTGGATTGGGATCCAAATCAGACACAAAAAAGCTTTGGAGCATCTTGCTAAGAGATCAGCAAGGCCACTTAGATGCTGATGAATGGAGATGCAACGAGCACTGATGAATCTTGCTAAGAGATGCAACGAACAACAAATTTTGCTGATGAATGGAGATGCAACGAACACTGATGAATCTTGCTAGAGATGCAACGAACAACAAAGGGGTTGGAAAATGCAAATAAGTTGGGATGTTGGATATCTCAATTGGCAACTTACCCCCTTATATTTTATATATAAGGAGTAGGGATGATCTTATTCCTCAGAAATTCAATGTGGTACTATCCTTGTATGTTGTTTTTTTTTAGAGTTTTTCGTAGAATGGGCCAAACTATGGTGGGCCAATTCTGAAATTGACTTGTGTCCAATTTGAATTCTTGGAATTGTGCTATGCCTGTTAACTGCTTCTCATCCACCCTGAGACCGGCCGGACCTGTGAAATATCGGCTAGTTCGATGAGAAGAATAGGAACAAGATTTGGCCCAACAGTATGACGGGAACAGTCATGGAGGCCCAGTCCATTCTATGGCCATCGTGCAGATTTGGCCCGGCCCTTCGTCATTGCTCGCCGCCATGTGCAGCAATGAGCAACTCCAGACGGGCCTCCATAGCCGCCCAGGCCCAGTGGTGATTTGACTTTCACTGCATCGTCGGCCGCTTCCATAGTTTGTTTCCCTGATGCCATGTTACTCTGGTGGTCTTGTGAAGGATGGGTTTTGGCTGCTTGAATTTGTATGATTGTTGGTTGGATGAATTTGTATGATTTTTTGCTTGAATTTGTATGATTGTTGGTTGGATGGATCACTGGTATATCTGATCTGTTGCCTTGGAGTGCTTTATGTCAAATCAAGTTGATAATAACAAATTAACCGAGGATACTTATTTGAGATGAAAAGCAATTAAAGTGGAACTTAGTCAATGTTTTTGACCTTGATGATATGCTTACCATTTATTAATTGCTTTAATTGTCAGTGCATGTAATGCTATAGTTACAACTTGGTTGTGTTCCAGCTATCTGATCCAACCATTGTTGGGTTTAGTTTCATGGAATCACATCGCTCATGCTACACCATGAGGTGGTGTACAATGAGTTCATCCCATGAATTTTGCTAGAATAAACCCACTCTTCGTATATATATTTATATGTACTAGGGTCCGGTTAATTTGACAGACTATTTTTTTTTTTTTTTTTTATTTTTTTTCAAACCGATATTTCCAAAGTAGCTTCATTGTTGAAGCTATTTTTTTCTCCTATCACAAAGACATGAGTCGGGATGAAACTGGAAATAGTAGCTTATGCTAGCTCTCTCCCTTATGAGTGTTGTTGGTGAAGCTATTTTATCAAACACTTTTTCCAAAACAGATCAACTTCACTAGAAAAACTGCTTTGTGAAGTTGTTTTCCAAAAAAGTAGCTTCACTAGTGGAAGCTGAACTATGTCAAACAGGCCTTAATTATTGACTCGTGAGGAATAATTAAGGTAATGGGGATAGATGAACCCATTACATTTGAGATTTGACAAAACATACAAAAGAAAAGGGCAGGAGTAATGAAGACGATGGGTCACTTCATATTTCTGAAACCAAACAAACATTGCAAACAACACACATATATTCCGTATACAGGTAGAACTTAAATATTTTTTTTCATATGGTATGCAGTAGTAACAATGATAAGATGACAGATTCTCTCCGGTGTAGTAGCGTACTTACTACTAGTTAAACGTGCCGTGCCCTGCTGCATGCGTCGTTGCCGACGACACAACGACAGTCACATACATATACAGCAGCATTATTTACTTATATGTATTGCGTACGCAACACAACTCACAGCGTTATATCATCGATCACGGTAAAGTACGTGTGCCTAGGCGACGTTGCTGCTGCAACTTGTGGTGTAGCTCGAATCGATCATGAGTTGGATCACTTCCGTGGCGCGGGCACCGTCGGATCCAGTGGCTTGGCACACACACTCTGCGACTCGGGTCAGACCCCCTCCCCTAGCAGAACATTGAGTACTCGATTGATCTGCAGAAAGAAAGGTTGCTCCAGGATGTTTGGGCTAATCCCTTGTAGCAGAACAAGCATGCCGGGGCACGCCGCCGCCGCCGCCGGGCTTGTCGTCTGGGCCAGCGGCGTGGAGGCCGCCATGAACAGGAGAGTAATGGTGGCGAGGAGCGACCACAGGGCAGCGGCGGACCAGGGTTTCATGGAGGCCATTGTTGCCTGCTCACTCGATCGACTGATAGGTACTAGCTGTGCGTCTGCTATGATCAGTAATATGGGGGTGCTGTATTTATAGGCGCTCTCGTTAGTAGTGTCCTCTCAGCTCAGCCTCAATCGATCCATTGTAGTCTCAAGTTCTAGAGACTTTTCCCACCTACCTATGCCTATGCGCATACTGTACTATGGTTGTAGTCTAATCTAATTAAGATAGATGGCCGTACGTGTATACCGCTTGCTGTCATAGAATAAATCAATCTTTTTTTTTATATTAGTTATCTTAAGTCAAAATTTTAAAAAATTAAAGTAAAATTATAGAAAAGATAAACAAAATTATAACATCAAATTAGTATCATTAGATTAGATACACTATTTTTATAATTTGGTCTGTTGGTTTCATAAACATTTATGTTTCTTTCTATAGTTTGGTCAAACATATGAAAACGGACTTCAAATAACTTCGATCTAGAAATCTTACTATTACTAATTGGAGGCTCCAACCGAGCTCCACGTTAATCTCACCGACGGCCGAAAAAGAGATAAATCCCGAAATTCTCACAATAATCAGAAAGATCCTGGCCATCCATTTTGATCGTCATTTATATTAATTACCATTAGATCTATTTTATTTTTCTAACAAAATTACCCACCTGCCATTATGAAATATAACGTGCTAATTTATTTTCCTAAAAGGAGTTAAACCCATTGCCTCTCACGCTTAATATAGATCTAATCTAATTGAAAAAAAAATGTACGCCGCCTCCACCAACTCCTCCAGCCGCCGACAGATCAGCCGCCGTGTCCACCGCTGACGGGTAGACGATCGAGCACAGAGGATACAGACCCAATGATTGTCGTGATGAGATCCAGGAAGTGGCGTCTGTTCCAATGATCCTACCGGTTTTGTGTCTGTGCAGGAACGGGGGTGTTGATCGATGTGCCCGCACAGACGATTCCTGCTGTGACAACTGCAAGTGCCCCAGAACGCATCCCTGATTCTTCTCTGCTCGAGATTGTCTCGGACGACTTGCTCGACCTCAGCAACAATCTCAAATCGGTGAGTTCATTCTAGAAGTTAAGGGCCCTTTTCCTTCTTTTCAGAATTCAGAGAACGCATATGACAGTCAAGTTTTACTTTTTTTTTTTTTTTTTTTTGGTGATTGCAATCGATAACCATATATAGTTGTGATTATGACGTATGGGAAGGCCATTAATGCATACTGTACTCATATTCTACATTTGGCTGCACATTTGAAAAAATGTAAATTATGGCCCTGTTTGGATCCTTTAGGCGGGCAAGAACAAGAGTAAGTTTTTAGCTTTGCTCTAGCCCTTAAACTTTTGGGCTTGCCCTTGAGGTGTTTGGATCCCCTGGGCAAGTTTTGCAATAAATACATTATTTTAATTATGTATGGGATCCCATGTGGGGAGTGGAGAGAAAGAAGTGGGTCCACTAGAAGTTGCCCCAATTTGCACCCCTTAGATGGGCAAGTGATTTTAGGAGGGCAAGTTACATTTAGCCCAAACTTGCCCCTCCTGTTTGGATCCTTTTGGGGTAAGTTGAGCCAAAACTTTGCCCAAACTTGCTTCTTGCCCATGGATCCAAACAGGGCCTATATATTGCATCCCTTTCTGTCTCATGTGGTATTAGCCAAGCGTTACCGCTGCAACCACCGGCCATATTAACGGAGCTTCAATCAATGAGCGAAAGTAAATCGGCCTTCCATGCCCGGTCGCCGAACGGTTGAAACGGAGATCGGAGACACGCAGCCACGGTCACGGGCGATACCTGTCCGGTAGTCGGCAGACAGGTATATGATCAATCTTCTAATCTTCTTCTTACTTGTGTACTTGAATAGTTTCTTTATCTATGTATGAGTGATTTTTATTCCAGTTCTTGAGTTCCTTCAATGGCAACAGGCCTTCTATGCCTATCGCTGGACGGCCAGAGCGGAGATGGAAGACAGACATGGACCCATGGCCACGCCCCATACCTGATGGCCTAAAACATTGTTGTCTTGGCGCGTGGAAGATTCTAGCGGCGTCGGCTCACATATGTCCGTCAGTCGGCAAACAGGTATATGATCATCTTCTAATCTTCTTCTCACTTGTGTACTTCAATAGTTTTTTTCTTATGTATGTACTAATGATTCTTTTTTTTTCCGGTTCGTGTGTTCCTTCAATGGCAACCGGCCAATAATTAGCATCCATTCATTAGTCCACTATAAGTGAGTTTTCTAACCTCAATCTCAAGTTCGAAACAATATCCTGTCAAAGTCGCCGGTTAAAGACATCAATCCAGATGATATAATTAAGCCATTAATCTCATTCGAGAAAGGGACCAATAAACAAGTAATATTGTAAGTCTCCTTTCAACTATATTTTGAATTATTTGTATTCATTTGAACAATTTTTATATAGAGATTTGTTGTTGCTTCTAGCGTTGTCTTTGAATTTATGGCATCAAGTTATTTAATATATTTGGTTTTATTGAATATGAATATAGTTACGGTTTTGCCTAATCATATATAAATGGCATATCGAATTGCACAAGATTATTTTTTCAGCAAACGTTTTGGTAAAATCCTAGGTCCGTCACTGTTGGATATCCTGTAGCTAAGCAACATCCTTTTGTTAACGCATGGCTGGAGCTATAGGTATGTACACTGCTTAGTTATACTCTCAATTCTTGCTGCAGGTACGATGTTGTAGTTATAGCCAACAGGCAGGAACTTAGGGCGGATGCTATGATCTATGTCTACATTATTGACATAGACGAACGGATTGTCACCACTAAGCTCTAGGTGTGCTACCCTCCGCTCACCCATGCCATGCTACCATATGCACCCTCACCAATCTCTCCTCTGTAGTTTTGGCCATATATATACATATGCAATTTAAAGTAAACAAAAAGATATCCCCATGTTTATTAATAGGATTGAAGGAGGGAAATCTAAAACCAGGTATCTAAATTTAGTAATCGCTGGTGGCAATGCTCCATGGTTCCAGTTGAAAACATAAATTTGTATCTAAATTACTCACCACATCCATTTGGAAAAAAGGAAAAATACAAAATATGTCTCAAATCTATAAATAATTACTAAATTAAGCTATTATTAAAAAAATAATTTAATATCAAAAGTATGTGATGTGTGTTCTAAATTACACATTTTTACAACAATTAAACTAAAAGTAAACATAGCTATATGTTCCATCATGTAGACCACACAAAGGTACATTGTAAGATAAATATTTATTTTAATAGTTTCACGAAGGACATAAATTGTTTCCTTCATAAACCATATAGCAAAGACAGCAAGCACTAACTTTATGTTATATTATTATTAATAATTTATAAATTTCCCATAAGTTATTATTCTAAGAAACTTTATAAATTATCTAAGAAATATAATGTCTTATCTACGATATAAAAAAATTATTACAAATTGAATTATTTTGATAGTGTTGTAATAAGTTGAAAGCGTCTATTTATACAATTGTGGGAGACTAAATTTTATACAATTGTTATGACCGATTACAAGCACAAGTTGAAATGTCTATTTATACTATTGTGGGAAACTAGCCTAGGAACTATAATCTTATCAATAAAATAAAAAATGAAAGATTGTGAGTAAACATACAAAAAGAACTAGAGCTTCAACTTAACAAGCGGGATAAAAAGGAATATAGACTAAAAAGTTCAATTTAAAGTATAGATCCATGATGGCACAAAAGGTAGTATTGTGCTACAGAAAATATAAATCCTACTAAATTTTTCAATAGGGGTCCTCAATGGAGCCTCCATGTTATGCCTTACGAGGTCCACTAGAAAAAATGTTTTCTACATATTCAAGCAAAAATCAAAAAGCGCCCTGCCATCAACTATGTAGACTATAATCAACAACAATAATGATAATCTATGTTATTTTCTAAATTATTATCTAAATCTATGAATGTGTAAATCAATATAAGGTAACCTTGGATCTTTAAAGAGATACATAGTATATAACCCCTTAAATTTAGATCTAAATTATCCACATCTCACATTGGTAAAATTAAAATATTTTTCTTAAATCTATATCTAAATTATCAATGTATTTAGTAATAAAAATATTTAAATAACTAGATAACATATATATGTTTCTACATTATCCTCTTCTACAAATCATAGCATATTAAAATTAATTAGAGTAAACATACATATACATTGCCATCATCTAGGTCAAATACAAGTGCATACATGAGGGAATAAATGCATATATTTTTGTTTAGAAATCATGAAAATTTTCTAAAATAATGGTAATAACAACATATTTAAAATTGATCATAATCATTACTTTATATAATTTGTACAATTTAGCTTAAATATTGGATATATCTATATTAATAATTTTATAACCATTATTACATAATAACTCTTGTGATAAATTCAAACATCTTGGACCACAAATGGCTATATCTTTTCAATTCTTTGAGTTTCTTAGGTGCAAATAGTCTTTATATGGCTTAAATATAATATTCTTTTTTATTAGCATTTGCTACCCACCTAGATCTCCGTCAAGCTCTAAACTATCTTAAGAAATGAAATGTAGGTTCAAGTGACTATTTGGCCAACTTATAGTACCCAACAGTGCAATCTTTGTAGCAATCAAGCGAGTCTAATAATAGTAAATCAAAATTTAGATTCTCATGATATAAATAAACTAGCTGGAATCCCCAACTTGGCGTGGAAATAGGTATGTTATGGATTAGCATGGGTTTGGATTAGCTTTGTTTGCGAGGTTAAGAGTAGTATTTTTTCCAATTCTTTTACATTAATGTTAATTAGTGAGAATCATGCTGAGAGAATTAGAGCATTATAATACTACATGAAATATAAGTTTGGATTGTAGCCTTGGGAGATGGTGCGGCTGGAGCCTCTGTGGAGTGGGGCTGATTTTAGAAAAATTATAAAGTGGAATCAGTGAAATTTATGGATTATTCTTTTGGAATATATATTTCTGAAATTTGGTGTATACAGTGGAGGGTGAAAATATATATGTGTAGGGTTTTGTTTTTCTTTTTAAGCTAAAAAAGGAAAAAAATGGATTTTCATTCTTTTGGTATGATTTTTTTTTTTTTGGTATTACCATAGGAATTTGTATTTTATGATATGGCGTGCACACGTCATGTTCTTTAGTTAAGAATAGAAGAACAAAAAGAAAACTGCGATGTAAAGGCAGAGCAAAGAGAAGGAATTACCAGATGATACGCTCATGCCGTGCATCTTCTGATGGGCTGGACTTGCAGGGAATGAATTTTTCTTTGAGTAGCGGGCGAGGCCGCTTACTTGGCCGATGAGAGATCTTGCGCCATTGACCGGTAGAGGCGATGCGAGGACACTTTCGAAGTTCAGACTTGGAGGCATTAGCGGTTTTAAAATGACGCACCATCGCTGCTCTACCTCAGTTGTAAACCAAGGAGAGCGCGCCATAGGGAGGGCACTGCACTAAAGAGGAAATGGCGCGAGCTGCTTGAGGTTGCTAGCGAACGCAGGCGACCTATCGCCTTGATGGGATGCGGTCGAGCGGTAGAGGGCGTGGCGCTGTGCTGCACTGTAGTGGTGCCTCACAAAAGAGCAGCAGTAGATGCACGCGCCGGGCATCACCACGTTAAAAGGAGTTATATAGATGCATAGATGAACTCAAATTGACGTTGGTGATATTGTTTTAAAAATAGAGACTCACAATTATCCATCATACTATTGTCGAGAAAATAAAGAAAGGGAAATTTGGGTTTAATACAGGTTAAGCTTTATATATATTATCTAGAGACATTCAACAATAATAACTAATATCTCTTATAAGGTTCTATCCACGTCGCGTGAAACACGGAGTTGATGAACTAGTTTATTTAGTCAGATTGCACACTGTAATTCCGCTATCCATTTTTTCTAATTAGTACAAGGACACGAGGCCCTTAAATTTTCTACTTAGCTAACCTACTGGCTTTGCATGGACATGTGTGGACTCCGCGCACATATGTGTACATATAAGCTAGGCTCTAGAAAAAATTCTGCACATGGATTGCTTGCATGCATGGGCATTATGCACCCGTCGTATGTACCTAGATAAGTAGGTATGCTTTGTAGCTCTAGGTGGAAGTTGGATGTCCATGGATGTCAATGGATAGTCTCTAGTTCAAAAATAAACTAGAAAAGAGATGGTCCCTCACCAAAATTTGTTAAACTTCTAGGTCATTTACAATGGATCCTTGGATGTCAAATTAGTTTAGCCCTCCACCTATGCTTGCAGCGGCTTTCTAATTTATTAGTAGTGTGTCGTCTCAGCTCCAGGCTCTGAGTCGTAGCTAGAGTGGAGACTTTTCCCCAACCTACCTATACCTATGTGCATACTCAATTTTTATACTAGTTATCTTAAGTCAAAATTTTAAAATCAAACTAAATTTATAAGCGATAAACAAAATCTATCATTAGAGGTACACCATGAAATCTATTTTACGCTTCTTTCTATAATTTGGTCAAACATATGAAAAAACTGGCTTTCTGCCTTTCGTTTCCTGCACGTATGAATTTCATTTCCTGCCTTTTCGTTCCTGCCTCGTAGCTTAGCTTGCTTGTTTGCGTCATTATCAAGGGACCACGTCAGCTTGGTCGGACACTCTCCGGTCGGCCAGGGTCCGACGGTAATCAAAGACGCGTCCGGTCCGAATTCGATGGTTGAACCCTGCTGGTCTGGTCATTTGTTGAGTTAACGCACTCGATCGATCGTGCATGCGTGGTGTCTCGTACTGACGAGATCGATGCGTCCCGTTTTTGGCGAGTGGACAGGGCGGGCTGCGTCTAGTTAGTAGAGGAGACAGACGCGTCGGTCGCTATCTTTCTCGTTCGAGGCTTCCGATTCGTCCGTCATTTGAAAGCAATGGCACGTGTACGATTTATATGGACAAGATGATGGCCAGCGTGTCTGGTCAAATTGACGAGACACGTCTCTTTTTAAATGGAAATTAGCGGGGTCTCTCTTCCCCTCTTTCTTTTTTTTAAAAAATTAAATCCTTTGAAAAAATAAAATAAATGAAAAGAATAGGCTCGGCAAAAAAGACAAAGAAAGAGAGGATTACAAAAGCGATCCATCTGG
>JADLZK010004410.1:0-30116 GCA_015847255.1 Hyparrhenia diplandra | reverse complement strand
AAGTTGTTTTGACATGTCATCATAATATCTAAGGACTTGCTAGATCATATAGACATACAACTTGTCCTTTAGGTTGCATTCATGGAAAAGCAATGAATTTCAATGTATATATGCCATCACTATTGTTTTATATGCTTGATTGATCTAGTGATGACATATGACATGCTTGTGGGCTTGCAATCTCAAGTGTTGAATTTGGATATATTGTCAAATATGTGGTTCAACATAGACATGATAACCCTCTCTTGAGGTGTGAAGAAGCTTGTCTTTGGTTCAAACCGAATTACATATATGGCAAGCTATCCAAATTTGGCCCAATTTGAAAACTAATCTTTCCAATATCAAAAGAACCCGATCAATCCTTTTATGTCAATTGTTGACAAAGGGGGAGAGATTAGTGCATAAAGATGATTAGAAGGGGATCAAAATTTTTTTTTGGAAGCACACAAGTAGGGGGAGCAAGCTCATAAGCCATTTGTTGCATTTGATTGTGCACTAACATATGACTTGCTCTTGCACATGTATTTAAATTCCTTATATACATGCTTGTGTGGTGTATGCTAGTGGTACTTTGATTGATGATTGATCAACTAGCATGCATAGGTGGTAACTAGATGTTTTGATTTCGCTCTAAATTCAAGTACCATTGCTTATAATATGATCTCACGAGGTACTTTGAGTTTTTTGATGAAATATCTAGTTATCCATGATGCTTGTATGGTGAGAAAGGCACTACTCGATTGGTATCACGCTTCAAAGGTCTATTCTTTCACCTTAAGCATCATTTGGTAACATGGCTCACTCCCTAATTTCAATATTCATACATGTATGCAAAGCCTATACCAAACTCTAGGCATACATGTAGGGGAGCTCATGCTACCAAAACCGAAAGCTTATTATGTTTGTCCAATCCTATGATTGTGAGCAAAATGCTTGGACAACCATGATAGGTTCAATAACCCTTAATCATGAAAATCTTTATGCGGGTTGTCACCAATTACCAAAAAGGGGAGATTGAAGATCTCTAGATTGGTTTTGGCTAATTGATGACATCCTTAGGACTAATCTCTCTATGCTAAGTGTTTGATTTAGTTGGAGATTGGTCAAGCCAAAGAAGCGATGCATGGTGGTCATGGTGGATGGATCGAGATGATTCAAATGATGATCAAGTGCATGACTTGGAGTGGATGGTGGATCAAAATGGGCTCAAGGCAAAGGTATATCCATAGGGCCATTTTGATTTTACACTCAAGACACCATAGAGGGTGTGAGTGATTATAGGATCGATAAGCGCCGTACTATAAAGAGGGAAAACTATCGTATATATCGATCCACATGTGCCTCTAGGTTCAAAATCATTTGCATGTATTCTAACCTAGAGAGCTAACTCCGTACTTGATGGAAAATGTTTTGAAAATGCTAACACATGGTGTCGGGGTGTTCTTCGACGTGTCGGCAACAAGAATCAAGTGACGGAAGTTGGTTTGGAGCAAAGGCGAAGGAATGGCGACGAAACGACCAGTTTTTCGCAGCTCGAAGGTGACCGGACTTCGGCGGCCGGAAGCACGAGCCTCGACCGGGGCCCGCGGTGAGTGCGTCTGGCGTAGAGCATGTCATTCGGGGTCTCGGCCGGTGACCGGGACGCATCGACCGGATGCTTCCGGTCTTGACCGGAACCACCGATCGGACCAGCGGGACCAGACTTCGTTCAGGCGCTCGGTCGACGATCCGGTTGGGGTTGTCGGTTGTGACCGGACCCACCGACCGGACTCACTGGTGAGTCCGGTCGATCGTTCGGTCGGGGCTGATTTGTGCGTGATTTGCACCCCAACGGCCACATTCCGTGGTGGGGAGTATTTATACTCCTTTGGCCGGCTCTTGGAGGTCTCTTGGTCATTTGAAATCATTCCTAACACCTCTAGAGCTGAGCACACATCCTCCTCCTCACTCCTTTGCTTGAGAGCAACCATTCTAGTGAGTTGAGGTGATTCAAGTGCATTTGCTTTGATCATTGCGTCTAGTGGCGCTTGTGGATCGTTGTGAGCCGGTGGATTTCTTGTTGCTCTTGGGAGCACCTCCCTAGCCGGCTTGGTGATTGGTGGAGGCGTTGGCAAGAGTTGATGATTGTTCTTGGCCACCTCCGATGATTTGTGAGAGGACCGTGCATCCTCGTCGGGACGACAAATTGCAAGATAATACATTGCTCGTGTCGGTGAGTACCTCTCATTTGCTTTGGGTGCGGTAAGCCTAAAGGCATTTGGCTTGGAGTGAGCTCCACACCGACCCACCGCGTGAGAAAGGTCGACACAAACGGAGCGTAGCTTGAGTGGTGCTCAAGTGAACTTCGGGGTAAATCTTTGAGTCTCCATTTGTCTCTTGTCATACATTGGTGATTGGCCTCATTGGTTATATTGATATTCATTTCCCGGTGATTGGATTGACTAGCCTCGACATTATGGTATATCACTTCTACACTCTTGCATTACTTTCTTAGTTAGTGTACTAGTGTAGTTTGAGTAGACTTGCTTAGTTGCTAGTGTAAGTAACTTGTTCTCCTAGCGGTAAAGTAGTTACTTAGGCCTTGTGTGTGAATTAGAGATCATAGCAACTAGAATTGTCAATAGGAGGCTTGCCGACAAGTAGAGCTAGAGCAAACGCGTTTACCGCCTTTTGTTATTCTAACAAGTTTGTCTAGTGTTTTGTAGAAAATTTTATTAGGCTATTCACCCCCCTCTAGCCATTTAGGACCTTTCAAACAACCAATCTCAGTTGAGCTCTTTGATGTCCGGGGAATTGATTACATGGGACCATTTCCAAAATCCGGAAATTATGAATATATCTTAGTAGGAGTGGACTATGTTTCAAAATGGGTAGAAGCTTTGCCATGCAAGAATGCAGATGGTAGAAGTTCAATCAAGATGTTTGAAGAAACTATATTCCCAAGGTTTGGAGTACCTCGAATGGTAATTAGTAACGAGGAGGAAGCCACTTCATTGACAAAAAAAGTTCCGACAATATTTATTGAAGCATGGAGTTCGTCACAATATTGCTACAGACTTACCACCCTCAAACAAGTGGTCAAGCGAGACTTCAAATAAACAGATCAAGAATATTTTACGAGAAAGGCAGTTGAAGAAATGGGAACTAAATGGAAGGATAGACTTCCGAAGCACTATGGGCATATAGGACAGCGTACAAGACACCAATTGGAATGACACCTTATCAACTTGTTTATGGAAAGACACATCATTTGCACATGTAGAGCTTGAGTTCAAAGCTCACTTTGGGCAATCAAGAGATGGAATATGAATCTCGATGCCTCGGGAATTCAAAGGAAAATGCAATTATCGAGTTGGAGGAATGGAGAGAGAAAGCTTATCATAATGCCAAGATTTATAAAGAAAGAACCAAGAGATGGCATGACAAGAAGATAAAGATAAAAACTTTCCTCCGAGGAGATCGTATTACTTTTTAATTCGAGTAAGATTATTTGGGCATGGAAAACTTCGGAGTAAATGGGAAGGACCTTTCAAGGTAGTAAATTCATCATCACATGGAGCGATCACTCTACAAGACTCAGAAGGTAAGTTATTCAAGGTAAATGGTCAACGTCTTAAAATTTTCTATGAACCTGATAAGCCCGATAAAATAAATAAATTAAATGAATTAGATGAGATATATTTTAATGATGATCCATTTCAAGATTTTTGATTTTCGTAGAATTTGTTTTTATGGGCCAAAAATATAAGTATTACAATTAGAATAGAGATAATAGGCTACGAGAAAAAGGCGTAACGCTAGTGCAAGCCTTAGGAAACACCGGCCGGCCCATTGGGCTGGCGACCTTGACCATCCCCCCTCTTCCTCATTCTTTTTCGAGAATACTCTAGAACCTAAGCCCATTGTAATGACGTACGTGCAGGTTATTTAATAGGACCATCTTGTGAGCCTTACCCTCCTATCCTATACCTCTTACCTATATAAACAAGTCCTTTTCTCGAATATCTCATCTCATCTAAAATTCATTCTTCTCCAAGACCGAAGACTAAAACCTCCTTTTCTCAACATCATGAATCTTTGAAACTTCGCATGGTGGTTTACAACCCGGTTAAAGGCGGCTACAAATTTGTACAACTCGAAGGCTATAGTCCCATACATGGCCAAACCACTAGTTAAAGTCAATTCACCACCTTCCACTCCCACCGTTTATCCATGGACCGTTGCTGCGCTCGAGAATCGATGGCGGCAAGAAGGGAGCTTAGCTATGTCTCCGGGCGTTTGGATATTCTAGAGAGGAAGAATACGGCGATTCTTGAGAAGTTGGGCGATCTTGAGCGCTTTTGGACTAAGAGTAATAAGAATATGTAATACGCTCAAGTTTATAAGAGCACTAGTTGAGTCTTTGTTATGATTAAATGAATAAAGAAGTGCTCTTATCTTATTTATCATAAGTTTTTAATTTTCTCGATTATTATTTTCTATTATTGTATATGTTTTTTTCTTGTCTCCACCATGTTTTTGAATAAAGGATAATAAAAAGACAAGTGTGGGGGAGACAATCTGAACAAATGAGAACAACCCGAACTCGAAGCGAAAAGCAAAACAACGACAACGAGAACGATGATCCAACACGACAAAAAAAATCGAGCCACGAGCGGCGAGCTCCTCGCGGCCGCCGAGGGACATCATCAGCGGCCGCCAAGAATCCTCTTTCCCTCGTCTTGATTTCTTCACCCCTTGGTTTGATCTCCGATCTACTTTAGTTAAGTATTTTGGTTTTACGTTACTCGGTTTCAAGCTCTTCTTGTTTTTGCTAAATAAATAAAGAAGAATAAAATAAATTGATTTGCTTTGTTCTAGAGATAAGTTTACATAATGCTTTTACATAATTAGAATAAGTTTTGCTAAAATAATAATAAGATGCTACAAGATCCAAGTTGTTTAAGTTGTTGTGAAACTTGAGATAGAAGTTGATGAGAGCTTAATTCTTGATATCTTTTCTGGCTGGAGAAATTTATTTCAAAATATTAAAATTAATAGCTTTACTTCATCTCTGTGATCAATTTTATATCCTATTACAGCCATACTATGTTAAAACCAGCAGTAAGTTGTTTGCTTTGTGTTGAGCTTTGTCAAGATTTTGTGACTCGAGTTGAGAAACTTGTCTTAAGATCAAGAAACACGTACACTTGTTTTTATTTATTTATATGCTCGGTTGTTGATCTCTCTAAAAATAATAAATAATTTTTTTGTACACAAGGCATGGGCTATGCAAAAATAATATATAAAAAAAAAAAAGAAAAAAAGGAGATGAAAAATGGACAAAAGTCCTATGGGCGAGTAGAGCCTACCTCCCTAAAAAGAGATGAAAAATGAACAAGTGTTCGAGGGCGAGAAGAGCCCACATCTCTAAAAATAAAGATGAATAATGGACAAGTGTCCGAGGGTCATAGAACCCACATCTTTATAAGAGAGGAAATAATAGACAAAAGTCTGGGGCGGCGAGTCCACCTCTCTAAAAAAGAAATAAAAATAAAAGATAGCCCATGATCTTGTTTACAAAAATATTTATTCTAAAAAGAGAGAAATAAAAGAAAGAGCATAGTAGAATTAGCATACACAAATACACATCTTGATCTTAGATAATGTTTTTCCTTGATTACAATCTTTGATATTGCGAGATACATGCAAAGTAAATATGCTATATATTATTCAATCCACGAAACCCCGAATACTGACTTCATTAGAAATATATATTTTTACATATCTTTGTGTGAGGATCCAAAAAATACTACATATGTATACATCATTGAGTGATTTGAGAGTATCATAGAAGAAAGAAAGTAAGCTATGTTTTCTTTCCAAAAATCATTGCAAAAAGCTCCATTGAATTGATTGAAAGAATAAAGTACTCGATATTGACTGTCTTGTTTCTCAATCACTTAAAGTTCTTGGCATAATAAAATAAAATGTGTGATTACAATTTTTCTATACTTGCTTGCTTGTCTCTTTGTTTTGTTTTAACCATCCTTTTATCGAGACGAGTAAAAGCCCTCGAGTGTGGGGAGCTTGTTGACACCTCTTAAGCCATGTTTTTATGTGTCAATTAAATACATAATAAAGGTATAAAAAGAATAGAAGGCATAGAATAGGTGTTATCTTGATAAAGTTCCACGAGTTTTGGTGATTTATATCTTTTCGGGGACTTAACAGGGAAAATACCGGGAAATTGAGAGAAAACCCCCATATAATAAGAAGATTTACGAGAGAAGACTTTCGATCCGAAAAGTGAACTAAAACATTCTAGAAGACACCCGGAAGACACGGAAAAAGACCGCGATTGGGATCACCACGGCACGGCCCGCCGCTGGGAGCCCTAGCGGCGGCGCCCGGTGGGGTCCCACCTGCCGGCCTCTCCTCTTATGTCGGTTTACCACCGACCTTATGGTTGCATCTACACCGTTATTGAAGTCGGTTTTGATCCAAGGGCCGGCATTCATCCGCCCGAGGGACTATATAAGGGGGTCCTACCTCGGCCTTAGGCATGAAAATCATTATTCATCGGACTCGGCTCGATCATAGCTAGAGCCATACCTCTCTAATTAGAAGAGCTAGATCAAGTTGAGAGAGATTAGTAGAAAGTTGAGAGATAGATCAAAGAACTTAATTAGAGTTCTAGATCTGTTCTTGAGAGATAATTAGAAGAGTTGAGGAGAAGTAAGGAGAAAGTACCGGATCTGTCGGTGACTCTCTACGCTTGTACCTCCTCTGGGATCAAAGGCTTCATTGCACTTGATCTTGAGACTTCTTTGGTGGATCAACCTTATAGTTGAGTAAGTTCACTTATTTATATTTCTTTTGGTTTATGACTCATTAGAGTACTTTGATTCTTGTCACTCTTGAATTGAAGTTGTTACCTCTAGTGTAGACGTGGTGTTTATACTAGATAACTCATAATTGCTCCCTACACTGCCGGATAGTGGTAGATCGTGGTAGTGACAAAGCATACCATTGAGTCCTTTGTATTCCACATCTCGTAGATAGGATTAGCGTAGGATCCGAGTCTTTGGGAGATAGTAAGTTTAAGCCCTTACCTTCTCTTGAGTACGATCCCATTAAAGAATATCTATAAGCCTTACAAGAGTATAAGCTAGACGACCATAGAATTCTTCTCACCTTTTATCGAACTCCGTTCCTTTCTATTATCTCGGGGATTAGTTTCTTGCCTCGGTATTCCCACACCATTCTCCCTATGGATTCGATATTTAAACCCCTCGGGTGAAGTGCTCATCGTTTACGTTAAACTGCGGACTATACAAATTTATAAATAATTACGTAAGATAACTTTTACCAACAACCTCCTAACGCAACTTCGTGCGAAAATAAACGCGTCGGTAGCGGTTGCGACATGTCTGAGCACGCCTCCTAACGCAACTTGTCTGCGAAAATAAACGGCGTCGGTAGTGGTGGGGACATGGGCGGACATCTCCTAACACAACTCGTCCGAAAATAAACGCGCGACTTTGATTTACGTGGCGTTACGCACCCTTGTCTTGTTCCAAGCGTCGGTATCTCGCACGCAGCGTGCATGCCGTGTCAAGCAATACGGACGGGTATCGACCACGCCGAGTCGCGTGATTCGGCGTGCGTTTGTAATCGGTAGCAACTGATACGGGGCGGGGCGGAAAAGGTGTCCGTAAGCAAAAACGCGCGTCTGAATTAGGGGTTGCATCCACGATCGATCGGTCTCGAAAATGCGCTGTGATGAAACGCGTGTCCGAGATACGTTGAATTCTCGCAGCACTTTCGGTTTCAAAAGCGTCTGCCGTAGCCAGCGGCGTGCTGCTGCCTAGCCAAGGAAAACGTGCGGATTAAGAAAACGGGCGGCGTCAATCGAGCAGCGTGCGTAATGACCTCCTATTATCGACGCCATTATTGGTCCCGTGTGGGACCATCCGACGCCTAATGCCCGACGGTCGCCCGGCCCGCTAGCGTCGGTAATGTCTATCTGACGCTTCGTTATTAGTGACGCTCTGGGCTCACTTGGTTATTATTAGCCTTTTTTACATAGTGCTAGTTGTTATGATCATGTTATGCTATATGATGTTGAATCATGCTATGATCTTGATATGCTTTTGTGTTCTACTAATACACTGTACACATGCTTAATCTAGCTGCTCAGTTCGTCATGGTTTACTTTTATGAAATTAATCTGGAAATTGCCTAATATCTCAACAACACGGTGGTTATTCACTGAATGGAAATGCAACTACGCAAGCGCACAACTTCAAGTGAAGCACTACTTACTTTCGTATATTTGGGGTTAACTAAAAACTTTTGTGTCCTCGTCACCTCCTTAGCCGTGGGATTGAAAACACGCCGATAAGCCTACACATGAGTAAAATGCAAAATGTCACATTCTTTTTTTATTTTTTAGTAACATAATTAAGAAAAAAATGCAGGGTCAGGCTTGTAGGTTAGGAAACACTCACCGTTTTATTGCGGTTTTCAACGGAAGCGTATCTGAATTCAAGGCTGGGCGCGAGTCAACGAAATAAACTCTCCTCCACTTGATAGCAATGACAACAGCAATCCAGTGTCCACTAGGGTTATGCGCAAACATGACAAAATCCTTGTCAAGATGTTTCCTTAGACCCCATTCTAGATATGTAGTGCCCATCTTTGCCGGGCCCCCCAGCTCAAACCCTTTGAAGGTCAATGGTTCGGGATCAAGAAAGCCAACCGACAAAGACATGGCCCTAGCTTCCCGAAAGGCATCTAGGAATAGAGGCATGCAAAGCAAATTTAGCAAGCAAATAGATGAAGAGGCATCCCAAGTGAGTGCGATCAGAAGAAATTGTACTCACAAAGTCATGCAAAATGAAGGATGGACACATCCAATACATCCAAAGCCATGAGGTCAAACAAATCGTTGAAACCCACATTGATCGCGGCCTCTTCGTGCGTGTCACGCCAAAAAACCTCTTTCGCGAACACGCTGCGATGAACGCCACATTTTGCCCGCTTGTGGCTGCTTGCTGCATGTACCACTCATGAAGAGCAGCACAAGAAGGCCCCCGCCTTTTGAAGCTCTTCGGGTGATAGCATTGGAGATCCATCTTGGTAGTTAGGGTTGGGCGGTATGAACCGAAGGGCATTCGAAGCCACACCCAACCGCAGGTCCACGAGCTCATCTATTGCAACTCCGGGCTCGCTCTAACCGCCCCGGCCTCCAATTCCATCTCAAGCTGCAGCATCCGGTCCAGCTGCGTCAATGGCTAAAGCGCGGTACTCTCGCGCACCAACCACCTACGAGGGCTAGAGGTGTTGGCGGCGTTGAACAAAGGCCATGTAATTCCATCACCTCCAAATTTTAGCCCCTCAACTCATATATGCACATGTCGCAGCACCAAGGCTTCCAACCAACCGAACCGTACATACCACCCACATGCCCGGATGCCTACCCCTCTCAGTAGTAACATCTCCCGTAAGCCACCCCGTGGAACCATCATCATCTTCCAATCAACCCATGTAGACATACCACGCAGACGCCACGTCTGATACAGGGTGCCCAGGCCCCCGTGAGCTCATATCTTTCCCTTACACCAATGACATCGAAAGGACGGGCTGCCTTCTCTAAAACTATCTCGAGATAAAGACCGAGGCCTCTTCACGTCCAAACAATTTCAGCCTTGTCACCGACACCGGGCGGATGCTCAATGCACGCAAAAAGCCCGAGCAAGGTTACGTGGATATTTGTCCCAAGGATTACGATTCCTTTGGCGCCAATTCCACTCCTCCTTCACCCACTCTTTGGAGAGTGCCACATAATCAACTATCCCAAGGCACCTCATTTAATAGGCGACTGAAAAATTCGTGGCTACACCGCGTGCTCTGTCTCTTCCGCCGATGATGTGTTGTCGCTTCTTGTTGGATCGAAATCATCGGCGCAGCTTCATCGCTGAATGATTTTAAAAATTTCCGCCTCGAAATTAGCAAGGCCCTAATTATACGATTCAATTACAGATTAGGCAGTCTATGAGGACTACACAAACCACGAGGCAATGCATCACAAACAAAAAATGTGGTTCGGGAATAGAGGAATACGAACAAACCGTAGTTTAGTAATGCTTGTTCATTTAATAGGCACATTTTTGTAAGACAAACTAGTAGTGCTAGTACTCTGAGCAATCGGTGTTCTTGAGCATGTATATTCATCTATAAAGAAAATATGAAACAAGATGAGTCGCAGCTTTCCTACGATCCATGTTTTAGATCGCTATATGAAATTTAGAGGCAGCTTGTTCTAGATGCTATTGCCGCTATAAGCGGCGCTATGGTCGTGCTATAGCGCGCTATTTGCAACGTAACGTCGGCATGCATTTCACACTATAGCGCGCTATTTGTTTCAAATAACAAGAAATCGACAAGTATACAACTATAATTTGATAAGTGATAATGATAACCATATAATAAAGTTCTCATCCTCAAAACAAACAACCATGAAGGCAAACAACCATTAAGGCATCAAGTCAAGTACATAAGCAAACAATCATAAAGTTACTGAAATCACTCAATCACTAACAATTAGGCTAGACTGATCAATTTGCCAATAACACCATAAGAGCGCGCTATGACATTTGAGCTTAGTGCGCTATAGCGTTTAATAGCGCCAAAAAGTGCAATAACATAGCATGAGCTGCTCTATTGGCGCTACAACAATAAACAAAGAGAAAGTAGCGCTTTCCTATGACAAAAACACACGTGACATCAACATTATAGTAGAAGTCGTGTACTTGCTCAAGATCTACAACACCATATATCCATCCGGGACAAAATTATCACCTTTTTCCTCACTTACGAAGCGACAATCGTGTGCTCCTATCTCTTCCCCCGATGATGCGTTGATGCCCGCCGTTGGGTGGAAATCACATAGTTGCTTCGTTCAGAGAGCAGTTTGAAAATTTCACCACCTCGAAAATAGCGAGGGCCTAATATTATACTGATTCAATTCAGAATAGGCACTCTATGAGGACTACACAAACAACTGAGGCGGGAGAACAACAAAATGAAGTTCGGGAATAGAGGAATATAAACAAACCGTACTTTAGTAAATGTTGTTTTTAATAAGGATATTCCCCGTAAGGCAAGATGAAGAACTCTACAGAGCAGTCATTGTTCTTGAGCACATATTTTCATATATAAAGAAAATAAGGAGCAATATTTGTAGTTTCCTAGGACGTAAAACACACGATAACAACAATATAGTAGCACTCCTCGGTGTCGGTTCAGTATCTACAACTCGACATATCCATCCGAGGATAAAATTGTACAGTTCAATTCTGTAATAGGCGTCCTATGAGAACTAAACAAACCAAAGTGGCAACAAAAAAAAATGTAGTTTAGAAATAGAGGAATATAAACAAACCGTAGTTTAGCAAATGTTGGTTTAATAGGATCATTTTTGTAAGATAGTTGTACTCTACAGAGCGTCGTGTTTCTTGAGCACGCATATTCATCTATGAAGAGAACAAGCGGCAGTAGTTGTAGTTTCCTATGACAAAAACACACAGATAATAACATTATAGTAGCAAAACACCTGAGATAATAACATTATAGTAGCGAATGGGTGTATTGTTCAAGTATCTACAACTCCATGTATCCATCTCGGACAAAAATTATCACCTTTCCTCATGTATAGGCGACCAAAATTCAGCCGACAATCAAGGTGCTCTCTATCTATCCACCCGATGATGCGTTGATGCCTGCCGTTGGATGGAAATCACTAAGTAGCTTCATCGCCGAACAGATTTGAAAATTTCGGTCGCTGAAAATTAGGAGGGCCTAATCTTATATAGTTCAATTTTGTAATAGGCAGTCTATGAGGACTACACAAACCACCGAGGCGTAAAAAAAAAAAAAAAAATTTAGTTCGAGAATAGAGGAATATAATCAAACCGTACTTTAGTAATCGTTGTTTTAACAAGGACATTCGTGTAAGACAAGATAGTTTAAGTACTCTCCGAGCGTTGTTGTTCTCGAGCACGTATATTCATGTATAAAGAAAATTAAGCGGCAGTATTTGCGGTTTCCTATGACGACAAAAACACACAGTATAACTACATTATAGTACGTAGCGCCGGTGTCAAGTTCGGATCTACAAGTGCCTCAGAAGTTCAAGAACCATTCATGTAATAGGCAATTTTTTTAAGACAAGATAGTATTATAGATAGTGTCATGTTTCTTGAGCACGCATAATCATATATCAAGAAAATATGCAGCAGAAGTTGCGCTTCCTACGACAAAAATACTAGATAACAACATTGTAGCAATCGATGTCGGAGGTTCAAGATGTACAACTCTCAGATATCCATCTTAGGATAATTACGCAAAATAAATTATGTAATAGGCAGTCTATGAGGACTAAACAAACCAAAGAGGCAGAGAACAAAAAAAAAATGTAGTTCAGAAATAGAGGAATAAACAAAGTGTAGTTCAAGATCCAACAAAATGTAAGCTAGAGATCGAGGAGGAGGCCAGCCATTGGAGATGACGGCGGGTGCTCCCCGCCGCCGGGTGGAGGATGAAGCCGGCGTAGAAGGTGGTCAAGTGGCGGACTGCGGTCTCCCCTAGAGATGTGCCTCGTACCCTCGGTGGACCGAGTTGCGGACGGTGGGGAGGACGGCCTCGCCGTAGCCGTGCGATTATCCCGCGAGATCGCGTCGCCGCATGGATCGGAGGTGGGTTGGACGGTGGTCACGCGGATGCGCCGCCGGGCTTGAAACACGAAATGGCGAGGCGGTGGTTGGATGCGGCGGTGGTGGTTGTCAACGGGCGGGCGCGCGGTGTATACCCTAGAATCGCCTGCGAGGAGGACGCGGATGAGGAGTGAAATGAATCACCGTGAGGTGGCGGATAGGGATAGGGTTTTATGCGTCATGCTCGTCTTTGGCGCCGCAAATTTTCGAAAAATTTTGGGCGGGCACAAGGTAAAGATCGCCACTTCAAATGCATCTGGGAGAAGGCGCGTGGTGGGACCTACCACAAGCATGAAAAACTCGAGGAGGGCGGGGTTTTTGACTTTTTAGACATCGTGTTTGACCATCCGCCTTATTCAAAAAAGTTGTATAAGATCGTATCAATTTCGTTTTTCTCTCTCATAGTAATTCTAAAATTGATGTTTTTTATTTCTAAATGTTGTAAAATCATTCTCTATCAAGCTATTGTATTCTTACACAGCTACGACTATTGTAAAATTTTATCAATAACATTACAGATTTGAGACATGTGTGTTATTAGTTGTGATATATAGTACTAACTACATAATCCATGTGCTATATATTTATTTCTCAAATATGTGTGGATGTTTGCTAACTTGAACAGAGTGACAGTTCTAATGAAATCTATCCAAATTATCTGTCAATTTGAAAGCATATATACAATATGTTGCACACCAAGTATAATTAGGACAATTTTACTCTAGCGAGCAAATAAAAATAGGCATCTCTAGCTACTCCTATGAAGCATTTGAGGGCGTTTTCCTTTTATTTTCTATTGAAAAAATGAAACAAATTTTTACAAAATAGAAATTGTCCCGACGGGCTACATTGGCACTATGGCTGCCTCACCAAGCATGCACGGAGAATCGAGGAATAGACAAACGAAGCGGACGGCGCTTTGCCGTCGCTGAGGGCTAACGCCGTCAACCTGGGTGGCATGCCTAGCGTAGGAGTGCAAGCATCGATATACGCTTATAGCCTACGAGTACCATACTTTGCTCGAAAGGCGGGCGCTTTCTCTCGGCTGCGCGAGTACAAGATGCGTATAGTATATCTACGTGTCGATAGTACATATCTCGATACCAACAAGCCAAATCGTGGAAGTATTCGAGGTAACGTACAGAGCCGGGTCCTGTATTTAGTAGGAGTATATACTAGGCCGAGTCGGTCCCTTCGCCCCCGCCCGTGCCTCACCGATGGAGACGGCACGGTATAATGATGACACCGCGCCCGACGGCAGCGGAAGCGCTAGCGAAGCGAGACCGGCCTAAGCTACTCCTACTCTACGCAGCGTATGCACGCCGCGCAAGGTGTAAAATGTTAGAGACACGCTCTATCAAAGGCGTTGGCGCGACGGACTAGCAACGGTCATGTCATCGCGCCCGCTCTTGTTCCGGCCGGGCCGGTTGAACCCGGCCGAGAATGATGTTTTCCTCTCACGTACTAAAACCAAAGACCAGCACCACACCAACTAGCCAACAAGATACTTTTTTCTCACAACAAATCAAGCACCGACCAACCACTCCCTCCGTCCCAAAATAAACACAATTTTTTTACTTTTACAAACTGATGTGGCACAAGGAAGGGTAGTGGGATGGTGAGGTGGCATGCTAGTGGGGTGATAGTGGGGGTGGTGAGGTGGCGTTGTGTTACTCTAAATCATGTCTTTGCGTGGATGTTTGATTATTAAGGGCACTCACAATGCTAGAAACTATATCATGGTTTCTAAAGTCTTGGACATTATTGTGTCAAGAAACTATATCTCCCACATACAATTTTCTATCATGATGATGTCATATGGCCCACTTGTCACTCTCACAAATTGTCTTGGTTTACGTGAAGACCTCTCGGTTTCTTAGTTAGACTTGGTTTCTTGTGTGTTTCCTCTCTCTCTTCAATAAATATAGCGCCACATCAGCAAAAAAACAATAAAACGGAGGGGTGATAAATGAGGATAGAAACAATGGTAGAGTCCGCATTGTGAGTGCTCTAATTGCACCTCGAAAGATGAATGAACAGAGTGCTATATTCATGTTTGCCGTGGTGTATAATTAAGATTTGTGAACAATCACTAGCATGGATGTCGATGGGGAAACAACCAAATTGAGAATTAATTGTAGATCTTACTAAGTTATGAGACTTTCTAGTTTAAAACATTTTTTGATTTGGCATTATCTTGGTAATGGAAAACTAGGTCTCAATTTTTAAAAATAAAATAAAACAAATGAAATTTGGAAATTTAAATTTTTGAATGACCTCCGACAAACTACCAATATAAAGACCGTAGTTCCCAAATATCCATGAAACTTTATAGTTTACAAGCTTTTGATTTGAGATCATATTGTCATGGATAAACATGCAACAAGATTCGAGACATACGATCGCGTATTGGGAAAGCGCTATCATCCATTTACTTGCTTTGATGCGCCCGCGGGCCATTCATGTATGTACGCATCGCCACCGACCGCTCCGCGGAGTGCTCACAGCCGGCGGCTCCTCGAACGCATCGCATTATATATTGCTTAACGCACCGTATTATTGCCGCTCACCGGTGAGGGGCCAGCCGCTCACGTCGCCATGGCTCCAAAAAAAAAAAGCCCCCACCGCGACCGCACCGGGCCGCCTCTTGCCATGGAGAACCTTCCGCGGGAGTTGCTTGAGGACATTGCGCTTCACGTCGCCATGGCCTACGCAGATCCCATGGAGGACCTCTACAACCCGCGGGCCACGTGGACACGAAGCGTCCCGCGCTTTGTGGACCGGAGCATCCCACTAGACCGGTGCCGCAGAACGCAACGGCGCGACGGGCGGTCGACGAGTATCGCGGAAGTCTCATCACCGAAGCCGCCGAGGTCGGCAACCCGAGGCGTGCCGTGAGCGAGCATGTTCCGCCGCTGTTCGTGGAAGGCAGCGACACCGCCTCGACGCCTCTCGACAAGCTGAAACAAGCCGCCGACTTCGGGGCATGCACACTTTCGCTATGTGCACGCCTTTACCGCTCTATAGGGCGGAATGCCGCCGCCGATGACGACCATGCCCGAGAGGTGTTGCGGCGATTGAGGAAGAAGATACGGCGACGTGGCAAAAATGTTGGGGAGCTTGAACTGCTGCCTGCACTTCAAAAATGCAATGGCAAAGGGTGACGGACGCCATTGAAGGTAAGCGCCTTTGTCTTCCTCCTCCGGCCCAACCGGTGCCTCGCCATGACGGGCATTAGTGCATATGGGAAGATGAGGCACACAAAGTTCACTACGACTAAAGCAAAGATTGCTTTAACGATGAGTATAGTGCTAACAGGATTTTATCCACAATGCCGTGCGAAGTCGGGTGTACCGCAATGCCGGAGTGTAGGATTCGCGGCGAGAGTGTGGTAGGTTAATCTCTACCGCAGAGCAAAAGGGCTCGATCTAGAGGATGATGATGCGGTCCTCGAGCGGCGGCTCATTTGTGTGCATGCATACACGCGGTGATGCATGTATGCATTGGTTGATGTTCCATCGATCCTCCGAGTAGCGATGATGAACCCCGAGATGTTTTAATTGTTGTAATCCATGTGTTAAATTTATTTGCGATTCTCACCGCCCGGCGACACGACCATGGTCGCCTACGAGCACCTCGCCCGACGAGCTAGCCGACTCGGCTGGACTCTCACCCTTCTCGCTCATTCGATAGCATAGATAGCAACGCGCTCTAGGTTCTCGGGCGGTGGTTGTCCACCCGCCTCTAGAGACCTCATCTCCGGTGACATCCGCGCAAGACCCGTGTGCCGCCCATGTCGGAGAAGTTTTCGGGGCTCAAGAATTTTAATCTGTGGTCAAAAATCGTAACGAATGGTCAAACAGGGGATTGTAAATAAGACGAATGGTCAAACAGGGGATTGTAAAAGTCAAAAAACAGACTTTTATTTGTGAGACCGGAGGGTGTACTATGTTACGCACCCGTGCTTTCGAAAAAAATAGCTGTTCGGGCTGATTTTGGCCGATGGTCGATTGAATAGTATTACGTGGTGAGAGAGAATAAGCTGAAATAAGATAAGCGAAGTCGTATACTCGCCCGTCCTTCCCCTCGCCTCGCCCAATCAATCGGTGCCTCGCCGATCGAGACAGCATCGCTCTTGATGGAACTGCGCTAACGATGGCGACGCGGCGCCCTCTTGGCGAGAGAGGGGTGGTGTGTGGGATATGCAAAGGATACGCATGCAAGGTCATGGATTTGAAACCTATATTTGCTATACTCACGCCGCAACATGAATCTATTCTCCCTCCACGCATACAAGGCAATCACTCCACACTATCGACTACTCCCACTACCGCCTTTGCTATCCGAGAAATGAGTAGGTTGGGCTCTATAGCCCCCCCAATCGATCAAAATTACACGTAGCCCTACCTAATAAGCCCCACCTAAATTTTTATTCGTAATTACATAGATTAGGAGGGCTAAGATGTATTTGAGATTGATCAGCCCGTCCCTATTTTTTTCCCTTCTTAAATCGACATTCACAAGCACCGCCTTGCTACCCGAGAAATGAGTAGCTTTCCTAGGTTTTTTTTTAACCCCATCGTGTAACCGCCCATTATCCATATCTTCAATATTGTACAAAAAATATATTGTGCGCATGGAGTTAGCGAGTGCACCTCGCCTCGTCGGCAATGTTTCTCTATTTACTTCCTCTATACATCTTGATCATCAAGATTTCCCTCCTTTACAAGATATTTCTTCCGCACTCACCGATGTAGTATATGATCATACTAGACCATCCATGGTGGTATATATGTTAAGCATGTATTCATAATGCTGAGTATATGGATATACTTTTTTTATATAGCAAAGTAGTGGCATTTTATGTAATATATTAAAAATATAGGTTCCTTCAAATTTTTTTGTGTGGTAAGATCTAGAGTATCTTAATGAGTATCTAAACATACTCAAACCGAATGTGATTTTTGAATATGGGTGTAGGTGGTGTATAGAAAGTGCACCCCGTATTATATATATATTTCTATTTTTCTTCTCCTTTCGAATCTACTCCAACTCACCACTACATACCACCCACGAACCACTCACGAGTTAACCGACCCTTCTCCTTCACTTCCCACCGGCCCCGCCTACCCCACCCAAGCCATATACACATGCCACCCAAACGTCCCACACAAAGGCACTACCACCCCCGGCCTCACCCCCATTCCACGCACACACCAACCAAAAATCAAACCCTCTCCCTCTATTCAAAAAAAAATCGCCTCCTATACCAAGAAACCCGAGACCCAAAAAAACCGAAACCCCGTCATGGATAGGGCGATACGCAAAAGATACGCTCATACTACGCATGCAAGGTGTGTCATGTGTGGAACTCGTGGATGATCAGCACGTCCCCAAGTCGGACCTCTACGCCCGGCCCGACAAAGACCGCCCACCGGTGTACTCTCGTAATAATCCGTTTCCCAACTCCACTCGGTCGTTCGGTACGCCAACGGTGCTTTTCTCTCACAAGTCACAACAAATTAAATCAGCACCAACCAGCCAAAGCCGGGCAGCACTTTTTCGCCCTCCATCTCGACATCGAGCGAGAACAACACTTCATCTTCCTTTCCCCTGCACCCCGCGCGAGCTTCGAGGAAAACCGTGCCGGCGGGCCGAGCCTCCCGAGCCATCTTTGTGAACCTTCCGCGGGGAGTTGCTTGAGGCGTTGCGCTCCATCGCCGCCATGGCGCCGCGAAGATCCTATGCAGGCCCTCTACAATCTATGGGCCACCATGCACGGACACGGCGTCGTGCAGCGGCGCCATACTTGACCGGAGCATCCCACTAGACCGGGTGCTGCGACGACGGCGGGTGGTCGGCGGCTACGTCTGCGCCCGGTCGCTGTACTACTCGCGCGAGTACCGCTGGCGAGTCTCATCATCAAACTCACCAGGTCGGCAACCCGAGGCCTGCTTTGAGCGGGCATGTCGCCGTGGAAGGCAGCGGCACCGCTCGCCGCCACTTTCGGCTTGCCGGAACAAGCCGCCAACTCCGGGCATGCACTCGCCGGTATGTGCATTCTCTTACGCTTACAGCGGAATGCCGCGCCGCGATGACGACCGCGCCCGGTGTTGCGCGAGGAAGCGCCGACACGGCGGCGGCGATATTTATCGCTGCACCGAGGGCCGCTAAATGCGCGAACTCCGGCAAACAAAAAGGAAGTGTTGCGAAACGACTTGTTGGTGGCGCCATATGCGGAGGCAAAATATCTTCGTCTTCCTCTAGCACAACCGGTGCCTCGCCAGATCGCATCGGTGCACATGGGGAGACTCTTTGCGGCACCCCGCAGAATAGGCACGACCTATGGCATACAAACCCCGTTTCGCACCGAGGAGTGTAGGATCCGCGCCGAGTGTAGTAAGTTCTTCGTGTTGCACGATGGGCGGTGGAGTTGCATGAATCTATCTTACTTTTGGTGCGTGATGGTTGATGTATATATGTGGTAATTAGTGTTATATTCACGCTTGCGATGGTGAGACCTTCAGGGCTCAAGAACCCTAATTTTTCTTTTTAATCGGGTCAAAAGTTGTAGCTAGTCTTTCTCCCTCATAGTAACTCCAAAAATGATGGTTTTTCTTTCTAATTTTTTTGTCAAATCATGCTCTTGTCATGTATCATCGATAACATTTCAATTTTAAATTTCAAAAATTACAACTCCAAACATCAATTTTGGACCACCTAGTGATTTTAACGAAAGAAATCTTACGAGGCGAGCCTTGGACTAGTACGCCGCTAGCTCGATAACGCCGCCGGAGTGCACCGCCCGCCCGCTCATAAAATCCCACGCCCGTGCACCGTGCTACACACCGCTGTTCAGCTCCCCCGCCGCACAAAACATAGCTAGAGCGCGCTCACGCCCCACCAAAAACCCCGCCGCGCCGCGCCCGCGCCATGGAAAACCTTCCGCGCGTGACATGCTTGCATAGATTGCGATTCCCAGTCGCCAAGGATGCATGCCGATCCCATGGGGACCTCGCCAATCTGCGGGCCACCCCACAGATGAAAGCGGCGTGCGGCGACCCCCACGGAGCATCCGACTAGACCGGATGTTTCTGTACCACCGGGCGTGGGTGTGTCGCCGAGGATCGCGAGTCTTGTCACTAAGCTCGCCCCGCCGTCGGCAACCCGGATGCATGCTTCATAGCCGCAGATGAAGGCCGTCTATGTCAAAGGCCGCTTCACCGTCACGCCGTCGCTCGAGGTGCTGCGCGGCGCGCGTGTCATCGGGGCATGAAAGCGCCAAGTATGTTCTTGCTCTTGTGCTCTGAGGGGCCAACAGCCCGTGCCGCGGGCGGCGACTATGCCCGTGGCTATCAAGGGAGATAGAAGGCGACCGCCGGCAAACGGCCGGGGCGTGGAAGAACATCAATCGTACTCGGCCCCGCCGAGAAGCGTGGAGAGCAGTATGGTGGGCTACTTGGCGGCGCATATACCAGAAGAGTGTCGTCGCCCTACGGCCCAAATGGTGCCTCGCCATGACGGGCATCCGTGCGATAAGCCGGGGACGGTGCCACCGTAGTGCCGTCTCGGGTGAGGGCTCGGGTGATGTGTGTTGCGTGTTCTCGCGGCGAGGAGTGCAGGATCCGCGACGAGTGTCGAGGTTCTTCACTCAACTTAATCTTTTGCCGTTGTTGGTGATGTTCTTACGATCAAACTTTTAGGCAACTTCTAGTGCTCGACCTCGAAACAAACTTAATTCCATAGCTTTTGGTGCGTGACGTGATGCTTGATGTCGATCCTGCGTGTATGTCGTAATGGTGAGAAACCCGAGAACTTTTTATTAGTTGTGATTAATTGTGAATTTGTGATATACTCCCTCCGTCCCATGGAGTTTGTCTTTTTTGACTTTTGAATTTCATATATGTTTGACCATCCGCCTTATTTAAAATATTTATGTAAATCATAAAATAAATTAATCAATATTCAAGTATCAATATTGATAAAATAACAAATAAATTATATTTTTGTAAAAATTTGAATAAGACGACGCATCGATAAAGATGGCACGGAATCCGTGGGCGATGGCGACGTTCGCCCGCGAGCTCTCCACAAAAGGATACACCTACACACGCACGCACACCGCGCAAAGCTTACGACGCGCTCTATCAAAAGGCGTTGGTATTCATTAGGCGCGCTAGGCGTAACACTCTTTTCGCTGATGAAAAAGCTCGCCTAGGCGTGCTCTTGAAAAAAAAAAAAAAAAATTAGCGCTGTCGCGAAAATAAGCTGTACTAGATGAATTTTACGCCTTGACGGCGCTGGCCTCAAAATAAGCCGTACACACGGTCATGTCGCCGCAGCCTCTCCGCCCGCTCCCTAAAAAACACGTGGCAGACGGGGAACGCACCGCCCGGCGCCACCAGATATTGTCTGCTATTCACCTCCGCCCCGCCGCGCTCAAAGTTTCGGCAAAAGCCCCCCCACCGCTCCGTCGAGCCATGGAGAACACGACAACCTTACTCAAGGGAGTTGCTTGAGACATTGCGCTCCGCGTCGCCATGGCCGCGAAGAATCCTATGGAGGACCTCTACAATCTACGGGCCTGTGCACGGACACGAGAAGCGTGCCGCGGCGTCATATCGGACCGAGCATCCCACTCGGCCGGGTCTCAACGACGGCGGCGGGTCGACGCCGATGGCTACGTGGGGCGGGCGGCACATGTCCACTCGCGCATGAGTACCGCATGAGTCTCATCGGCAAGCTCGCCGAGGTCGGCAACCCGGGCGTGCCGAGCGCGGCATGTCCGCCGTGTTCGTGGAAGGTCGCGCCACCGCCTCGCCGCGACTCTCGACAAAACAAGCCGCCAACTTCGGGGCATGTGCTCGCCCCCGTGCGTGCACTCTTCTGCTCTACGGAACGCCACCGCCATCGATGACGACCATGCCCGAGCGGTGTTGCGGAGATCCCGCCCGACACGGCGGCGGCGGCGGCCGCCGCCGCCGACTGCGGAGTAATCACGCGAGCACCCGGGCCGAGCAATAGAAGTGTTGAACGACGTTGTGCCCTCGCTATCAAGAGTGGCAAAGATCCTCCTGCTCGCCCCACCGAGCCTCGCCATGACGGGCATCGGTGCATATTGGGAGACAATGCGGGCGCCACGGCGGAATGGGGGCCACCGCCGCGGTGGGTGTACCGCAACCGAGGAGTGTAGGATCCGCGCCCGAGTGTGGTATGTTCTTCATTTGTGCATCGTTGGTATAAGCGGCCCGGGCGGGTCTATAGCTTAGCTCTCTAGCTAGTTACATGATCTAGATCGATCAAACAAACTTTTGCTAGCTTTTGGTTGTGTGGATGCTGGATTGGTTGATGTTCGATTGATTCTCGAGCACGTAGCATGCGCTGATGAACACACCGGTGAGATGTTTTAATTCGTTGTAATCCTTGTGTTATATTTTAATTGTGTAATTGTGGTATTGTGTTTGTGATTTAATATATGTATTGTATTTCTCTAAATCATATCTTTGCGTGGATGTTTGATTGCGGCTAAAAATGATGAGTGAACAGGCGACAATGGTGTATTCATGTGTTAAATTTATTTGCGATTCTCGCCGGCGTTACACACGCAACCATGGCCGCCGCGAGCACCTCGGCGTGGGCTAGCTAGCCATCTCGGGCTGAAACTTCGACGGTCACAAAGACACCCTTCTCTACCTTGGAACCTCGAGGCTCGTCGGCTTGAGGTTATGCCCGTGCCGCTGACATCGCTTTAGAACGCTTGCCGCCAGACGCGTGTCCGCCGACCACGCAGCAATGGCCGCCGCGAGCACCTCGGCGTGCCTAGCCGCCTCCGGATGAACTCGATCTTTGCCTTCCCTCTTACCTCGAGGCTCGTCGGGCTTGACGGTTATGCTTATCGCCCTCGTGCCGCTGTCGCCGCCCGAACACTTTGCCATATGTCCGCCGCCGCGTTCGATCGTTCTCCGCGACAAAGAACCCCTCTCCGACCCGCCCCCCCTCGACCGTGTGTTCAAAGGAATTTACGCTGCGTTGCGGTGCTTTCCATAACGTCAATTTGACCTCGGCTTGTCGTCATTGGCGGAGCGTCGATCCCCACTCCGCCCGTACCGCCACCGCTAGCGTCGGTGTCGTGGGTCGAATGAAGGAGACTAAACCCGCTCATCCAATAGCGCATACTAGTAACGCTAGGTTATGGGGATCACGGTGGTGGTCCTCCCGTCGCAAGAGACCTCATCTCCGCTAACATCCGCCAAGACGCCGGTGTGCCGCCACGTCGGAGACCCTTCGGGGCTCAAGAACCCTAATTTTTCTTTTTTAATCTGTGGTCAAAACTTGTAACTAGTCTTTCTCCATCATAGTAACTCCAAAAATGATGGTTTTTCTTTCCAAATTTTTGTCAAATCATGCTCTATCGGGCATTGTATTCTTACTTCTATTACTCTTGTCATGTTTCATCGATAACATTTCAATTTTAAATTTCAAAAATCACAACTCCAAACATCGTTTGGAGCACCTAGTGATTTTAACGTAAGAAATCTTACAGATTACCGTTGGGATAGTACGCCTAAAAAATAAAGCCGTCCGCTCATTCCATTGCAAACTGCTCCGCTGGTCATTTCTTGATCCGACGACGTCGCGTAACATTGGTCACGAGTTACACATGTCTCAGGCGTTTATGAAACTACGAAAAGAGATTTCTAAGATTTGTGAACAATGTCACTAGCACTATGTTGGATGGGGAAAACTAAAATAAGAATTGTAGATCTTGCTAAGTTCAAACTCTCTAGTTTAGAACTTTTTGATTTGATATTATCTTGTAATGGAAAACTAGGTCTCAAATTCAATAAATAAATGAAATTTAAATGTTTTAAGTGACGCCGGATAGACAAACCACCAACATACCGATTGTAGTTCTCAATTATGAAACTTTGTAGTTTACAACCTTTTGATTTGAGATCATCTTGTCATGGAAAAACATATACACTCTCAGAACCACAAATAAAAGTCCGTTTTTGACTTTTACAATCCCTGTTTAACCATTCGTCCCTATTTAATTTTTTTTATCCAAATAATAATAAAAATGATTATAAAAGTATCTCTAACGATAAAATAAATCATAACAAAATATCTAAATTTTTAAAACATTTTGAATAAGACGAATCGTCAAACAAGGATTGTAGAAGTCAAACACGGACTTTTATTTGTGGACCGAGGGTGTAGCATTTGAAAACATTTTGTAGTAGGTACTACTATCGCGTATCTTACGTGACGAAAGCATTTGGGATAGTGCACGGCCAGCAGGCCCGCTCATTACGCCCCTCGCACGGCCAGCGCACCCGCATTATTGCTGCCACCAATCGAAGCCCGCTTTGTTCAGCTCACCGCTCCGGTGATGGCGACCATTCTTCGCCGCACAATTGCACAAAACCATAGCTGAGGGCGCCCAGCTTCCACCAAAGCCCCGCGCCGCCCCCCGCGCCATGGAAGGCCTTCCGCGACATGCTTGCGAGATTGCGGTCGAGTCGCCAAGGACGCCGAAGATCCCATGGGGCCCTGCCAACTGTCTGCGGGCCACATGTTCGCGGATGAGTGCGCCATGGCGACCCCGTGGGACGGAGCATCCGACCAGACCGGAGTCGCACCGGCGCCGGTGCCCCGCGGGCGTCAGACTACTTCGCTCAAAATATCGCGAGGAGTCTTTGCACCAGCCTCCTCGCCGTCGGCAACCCGGGGCGTACTTCGGGAGCCGGACATGTATGCCGCTCTTCGCCGAGGCGCCGCACCAAAGAACCGAATCCTCCACGATCTTTGCCGCCCGCGCTACCGCTGCTAGGGCATGAAGCCACGGACCGGTTCTTGCTCTTGTGCTCTATAGGGGCTAACACCGTTGCCAGCGGACGACGACTATGCCCTGGGTGTTGCGGGATATCGAAGGTGACAACCCGGGCGGCCAGGCTGGGACGTGGAAGAGTATCAAGTGTGCTCGGCCCCGCCAACATGCATGGAGTTTTAGGTTGGGCGACTTGGCGGAGCATATACCGAAGAGTGGCTTACATCCCATCCTATAGCCCAAATGGTGCCTCGCCATGACGGGCATCGCGGCCACCAAAATGGTGCGGCCGTCTTCGCGTCTCGGTGGTGTGGTGTGCTCCGTGTTCTCGCGGCGAGGAGTGTAGGATCCGCGACGAAGTGTATGAGGTTCTTCGGTGCGATCAATCTTTTTGCGAGGCGTATATCATCGCGAGCACGGATATCATTCACGCGTTGTCTCTAGGTTTGTGATCTTCACACAATCAAACTTTCTATTTGTAGTGCTAGTCGGCACGATCTATTGCTACCTCCTCTTTCTCCCGATGGTGTTGTCGATCAAACAAACTGAATTGGATAGCTTTTGGTGCGCACGTGATATATGGTTGATGTTCTCGATCGAACGGGATTAATTTGATCGATCATATGCATGGTTTATGTTGAAAAGATCCCTGAGTAGGAGTATGCATGAAAACGAGATATTTTTATTAGTCGTAATCATGCAATGTGTTATATTTTTCCAAATTTGTCTTTGTTTGGATGTCCTTCTCCTCTCTTCCTCCTCCCCTCCCCTCCGTGAGTTGTTCTTCCTATAGAAAGCTACATGGATATGTGATTCTCTTACGGGGAAGCGGGTGGCGCCGCGGGCGCTAGGGGTTGGCAGGGCAGGGGCGCTAGGGTTTACGGGGAGCGGAAACTTGAGGGCGGGCGAGACGAAGAAGATAAATAAAGCATTATCCGCACTCGTGTTTCTCTATTTTTACTTCTTGTATATACTCTGGAGGAGTAGTATGTACATCCTAGTCATCAAGATTCCCTTCTTTATCTCTATACTAGACCAACTACAATCAGTGGGGCCTACTTATAATTTTAATCTAGTACTCCCTCCGTTTCCAAATTGTAGTTCACTTTGGCTTTTCTAGATACATTGATTTTTGCGATGCACCTAGTTATACAATCGTCTAAATACATAGTAAAATCAAATGAATCTAGAAAAGCCAGGAACTACAATTTGGAAATGTAGGGAGTAGTTTTTAAGGTACGATGGTTTACATAGTGGGCCCCCCCCGGCGCATGCACTTTCTCCGCACTCTCTCAAAAAGCCTCTCCGCCGCCATCCGACGTTTACCACACGGAAGGCCCGGATTCCCCGCGAACTTGGAGCCGGTTCTCTCGTTGGGTGGCGTGGGTTCCACGATCGCCCGCCCGCAGACAAATTTTGACCGCTCGTCTTATTCAAATTTTTATATAAACATCATCCATTTTGATGTGACTTGGTTTATTATTAGAGATACTTTAATAATAATTTATTTATTTCCTAAATTGTATAAATAATTTGAATAAGACAGCGGTCAAACATGATGTCTTAGAGTCAATATGGTGAATTATTTTGAGACGGAGGGAGTCTTGTACACTATTTTTTCAGCCTGAAATATAGTCAGAGCCAAATTCAGGCGATTTAATAGTATTACGTGAGAGAATAAGACCTTGTTTAGATGGCTAAAATTTCTAACTTTTTCCCACTTTCTCTCACATCACATCACATTAAATACACCAAAAGACATATGTTTGGAAGTATTAAATGTAGGTAAAAAAATAACTAATTACAGTTTAGATGTATATTGCGAGATTTATTCTTTTTGAGCCTAGTTACTCCATGGTAGGATAATATTTACCACTAACAAAATCGAAACATGCTACGATTAATACGATGTGACATTCTATGTTAATTAGCCATCTAAACAAGACATAAGCTTTGTTTAGATGGCTACTAGCAAAAGTGACTTTTCGACTCATGTAGCACAATCGTAAGCACATTTTCGTTTGTTTGTTGGTAAACATTGCCCAAGTATGGACTAACTAGGCTCAAAAAGATTCGTCTCCCGTGATCTACAACAAAAATCAGCAATTAGTTATTTTTTTACATACATTCTTTGCTCCGAACATATTTCTTTTGGTGTATTTAAACCTTGTTTAGATGGCTAAAATTTCTAACCTTTTTTCTCACTTTACGTCCATCACATCATTAAATACACCAAAAGACATATGTTTGGAGTATTAAATGTAGGTAAAAAAAAAATAACTAATTACACAGGTTTAGATGTACATTGCGACATTTTTTTTGAGCCTAGCTAGTTACTCCATGGTAGGATGATATTTACCACTAACAAACGAACGTGCTACGATTAATGCGATGTGACACTCGGTTACAATTTTTAGCCATCTAAACAAGGCCTTAATGTGATGTGATAGAGAGAGAGTCTAAACATTTGCAATTTTTGGCAAATTTTCAGCCAAACTATGGCGAAATAAGCTGAAAAAAAAAGGAGCCTGTAGGAGTAGTAGGCGTCCTTGCGTGTTGTCGTCTTCCCGCCGGTGCCTCGCCGCTCGAGCACCGCTGCGGGTGCGGATGGCACCGCTGGCCCTGGGAGCACGGCCTGCACCAAGTTGGACGGAACGACAGCAAAGCGGGCGACGTGGGCCCTATCCTCACGGCAGCTAGCCATGCGAAAGATTAGCATGCAAGGCCGGACATGGGCCCTATCCTACGCCGAGTGTAGGATTACTAAAGGATTCGCATGCAAGGATTCACATCGCATGTACACCAAGCCCTATACACGCCGTCAGAAGTTAAGGGAGCCGTGTGGTGGAAGGCGGAAGCTCTCGTGCTCTACACGAATAAAAAAGCCGCCAACGGCGCAGGTATTTTGATGATGATTTTTATATTCCCTAACCGTTTGACCAAAAACATCCTTACTTTTATTGGGACTCCGGCGCGGCGCCCGCCGGGTTCATTATTGCTTCGGGGTTGCGTGTGGCGACGTCGGTTTCCCACGCGCTGATGCGCGGAAGGAGCAGAGTCAGGCTACTCGCACTCCCGAGAGGGGCAAGCTACTCTAGACTCCGAGAGGGCAAGGAGGGCGGGCGAGGAAGATGAGAGGGCAAGAGGCGCGCAACACGCTAGAGCGATGGCGGCGGATGCCGTGGACGACGTGCTTCTGCTCGCAGGCTGCCGGAGGAAACTGCCTCGGGCAGCGAGATCCTCTGCTGCTGCGCATCACGCGAGGCAAGAAGGAGTATCAAGTAAGGCTACATGGATCTTCATCGCGTGTGCACGCAGATTCCAGCACATTTCGACACCGCAGGAGGCGATCCGACTCGTGTCGCTCCGTCGGATTACGGTAAACTACTGCTGGGGATGCACAAAGTTTCCACGGGAGCTCGCGGGCGCTGCTTCAAGGCCAATCGTGCCCGGAGGCCACTATGCTACGAGGGGATGGTGAGGATGATGACGCGCTGTGCGATCCCAAGGCGGGAGCTCCTGCGGAAAGCCGCTAATCTGCCCGGACCTGGCCGGCTTTCTTCTTAGCGATCTTTCTTTATGCCGCAACACCGCGACAGGACCAAGCGCTCGGTGTCGCTCCATGGAATCGGCGGCGGCCCAGGCACCACGGTCGGTGGGCGAACCATAATCCGGTGGAAGCGCCGTTATTGGGCCCAGAGGACCTCATCGAGGCTCTTGTGGCACAAACCCAACCTTGGTTAATCCCGACAGTGCGGAACAGCGCCGTCGTCATCGCCGATCCCCACGTAGTGCATGGCCGGGAAGGATGCAAGCGTGTGCCACCGCTACGAGGCGGGCGAGGAAGGGTCATCTGTCTTTTATGCTTCGATTGCCGATCGATCTTGAGTTTGTAATGTGGTTCCTGGCCTTTGGAATTAGATGTCGCCCGGATGCACGCCTTCGGCCGGAGATGTGTCCGTCCCCAAAAACTAGCTATATTTATTTAGTTTTATTTGTGCAGGAGATGAAGTTAGATATCACTACTCCATCACTACTCCCTCTCCGCCTCATGGGGTTTGTCGTTTTTAACTTTTGAACTTGATGTTTGACCATCCGTCTCATGGAGTTTCTCCCTTTTACCATTCTCTCTCTCTTTTTTTACTTTAATCTATTCTACCAACTATCATCGGTGGGGGCCAACTATAATTTTATTAAAAGGATTATCGAAATATATATCCATATGAGGTCTTGTTTTGCGGGGATTTATTAAAAGGAATTCAATGAATTGTAATCTAATTTAATTTGATTTTTTTGGTTTGTGAGTTATAACATTTTTTTAGTTAGTTCAAGCAAGAGGGGCACCCATCATGGGATATCATGGTGAGGCTGTCGAAATAGTGTATGGGGATTAAGTATATGATCATACTAGACTACCTAGGGTAGGTGGATACGTGTGAATATGTGGATATACTTTGTTTATACAGCAGAGTAGTGATATATTTGTATATATGAAAAATATGGGTTCCTTCAAAAAAAAATTTCACTAAGGTAAAATCTAGAAGCTAGCGTTAATATGAGCATCTGAACATACTCAAGCGATAAAAAAACACGACCTAGGGGGCGACGTCCCACTTGGGTATCTCATCAAGCGATAAACAAGCAACGTGGTTTATTGAGGCGGGAGTAACTACTCTTGGGAGTACGAACGATAAACGCAGTTCGAATAGGTCTACCCTTTGAAACCATACATATGACCAATGAAACCAACATAAAAAAAGTAATAGTCACATCGGTGACAAAAATAACCATCAAATGGTACGAGACACGCTAAAGACATGCATATGACTATCATTCATCTCATGCATGTAGATGAACACTTATGATAAGAAATCAAACCGCATCAACATTGAAGCATATAGGGCAACATAATATTTTACATATTCCATAAAGGTAGATTATATATATATAATATAAAAGAAAGACGAACACCAACATATATGTACCCAAGCAAATGACAACAGCCTGTAACATCGACTCAAATGTAGGCACTTATCGTTTAGTTGGTGAAATGTTTTGGAGTTGGAGTTCTTGTGCACTTATCGTTTGTATTTGGTAATTATTGTTCAACTATGGATTAACTGACTCAAAAGATTGCGTCTCGCACTTTTCGACCAAACTATGCAATTTGTTTTTTTATTTATCTACATTTAGTGCTCCATGCATGCGTCGAAAGATTTGATGTGAATTACTATAGCACTTTTCGTTTGTATTTGTTAATTATTGTCCAATCATAAACTAACTAGGCTTAAAAGATTCGTCTCACACTTTTCAACCAAAGCGTGCAATCGTTTTTATTTACCTGCATTTAATGCTCTAAAAATACGTTAAGAAATTTGATGTGACGGGGACTGTAGCACTTTTGGGTTCTGTAGCAGGAAGTGAACACCCCATAGGTGCCACGGGTCCATCATATGCATCTCCAACCCCATCCGTCCGTCTTCGCTTCACTACTACTAGTTCACTCTCTCCGCTCACGATTTCCACTC